>JAOVYW010000308.1:7634-17746 GCA_025775045.1 Hiodon tergisus | reverse complement strand
CGTACACATGCGCCATTCGCACGCGGACGCGCTCATTTACACACACGCTCACGCACACTCGTACACATGCGCCATTCGCACGCGGACGTGCTCGCACTCGTACATCGCACGCGGACGCGCTCATTTACACACACACACACACTCACGCACACTCGTACACATGCGCCATTCGCACGCAGACGCGCTCATTTACACACACACACACACTCATGCTCTTGACTTAAATTTACATTGATTAGAAATGGAATTTACACAGCAGGTAAGAGATCTGCTATTACTTCTACAATGTGCATTTTTTACTCTAACAGCACCACTTTGTTTTAATTACAGTTTTCTGTGGCTATTTAGGAACATGCACAGTAAAGTGCGGTCGGTGTGTACGTTACAGGCCACACGGTCCGACGTGTAGCGTGCAGCGTTAGTATTGCTGTTCTGGTTCTGCGCCCACAAGGTGAGCGACGTCTCAGCTCTGGTGAAGCTGCGCAGCCTGCAGACGCTGCACCTGGACGGGACGGGGGTGACGGAAGGGTCCCTTCAGTGCCTGGCCGCCCACCCCACAATCGCCGCCCTCAGCCTGGCTGGCATCCCGTTCGCCGACGGAAACCGCGCCCTCCAGATCATCTCAGGTCTCCTCCCTCGCTCTGCTTAAAGCCCTTCTGTAGCCCTCCACCCATTCCCTTGGTTAGATTGCTGGGGGAGTTCACTCTGTTGTTAAATGGCCGTCCCTACATGCCTCCAGCCAAGGCTGAAGCCGAGAGAAAACGTGCGTCTCATCTCGTGTTCATGCCTGTGTACCGTCCCGTCCCGTCCCGTCCCGCCCCCCAGGCCTCAGACTGACACAGCTGACCCTGCCAGGGCGCCACTCTGTGACTGACGGCGGGCTGGCCTTCCTATCCAAACTTCTGCTACTGGTGGAGCTGGACCTGACAGACTATTCGCACATAACTGACCAGGGTGTGGTCCAGCTTTCGTCCATGACCAGGTCAGAATCTCAGGATTACACCCAATAAAAGAGTTTGTGGAGGGGGGGGGGTTTGAGGCGTGAGAACCGTGAGAACCGTGAACGCTGACATGCCTCTGTCTCCCTCCTCTTGCGCAGACTGAAGAAGCTGTCTCTCAGTAACACTCTGGTAACTGACGAGGGTCTTCCGGCCCTGTGCAGCCTGCAGGATCTGCTGGAGCTATGTCTGGACCGCACTGCGGTCACCAGCCGGGGCGTGGCCGCCTGCGTGTCCCGTCTGCCTCACCTGCAGGTACCCCGCCCCCTGCCTGTCACCGACTCTCTGTTCCAGCCTTGACCGTCAGGGTTCTGTGTGCTTCCTCTGTTCATATCGGTGTGCGGTCCCTAGGTTCTTGGGCTGGCCAGCACCCGAGTGGGCGACACGGTGGTGAGGCGGGGCCTACTTGGCTGCACCCAGCTGGTTAAGCTCAATCTGAGCCGAACGCGCGTCACGGACCACGGTGAGCCCTCGCTGTGCGCAGACGTTCGCGTTGCTGAGCGAACTGACGAAGTTGCCGTCACCGTTGAATGGCTAGAAAGTTGTTCAGACATGTTTACAGCCCTGGAGTTGTTTAGCCCTGCGTATTTTCACTGTTTTAGATGAACCCAGGAAACGAGTCTGGCACAAGTGTCTTTTGCTTCCTTCTGGCCTCCCTAAATGTGGACAAGTGACCGCTCCCGCTGAAATGCGTGACTCTTTCCTGACCGCTCCCGCTGAAATGCGTGACTCTTTCCTGACCGCTCCCGCTGAAATGCGTGACTCTTTCCTGACCGCTCCCGCTGAAATGCGTGACTCTTTCCCCTCTCTCAGGTCTGAAGTTCCTCCGCCAGATGCGCCTGAGCCAGGTGAACCTGGACGGCACGGGGGTCTCGCTCTCTGGGATCGCCAGCCTCATCGCTTCCTGCCTGCACGTCACCAGCATTCGCGCGAGCCATACCCGGGTCATCCCACTGGACCAGGTCTCGGACGACGACGAGGAGGACCTCCAAACCTGATCCCTGCGTGGCGGCGCCGCTGGAATTGGGCTTAACGAATGCACAGCAACTGGATCACATTGGGACAGCAGGTGGAGTGGTGTTTAGGGCGCTTGTGCCCGGAAGGTTGCCGGTTCTAATCCTAAAAGGTGCACTGCTGTTCTGCGACGGCCTTCAGTGCATATCCAGCCTTACAGAGGGGTGGCAAAATTGTAAGATTTGGGAGTCATTGTAGAAGTGGGTCTACACCGAGCCCGTAGTCGGCAGCAGACGCTACAGTCTGAACCCCCTTAAAACCTCACAGAGGCGAGAGGGCCTTTGGGTGAAACTCCTCTAATCCACCTTAATGAAGAATAGATCAAATACATCCAAATGCACTAGAATATCCTACTTTAAACCTGCTTGGTGGCGATCCCCTCCCCCACCCCCCCAGACTAAATGTATTCCGCCTTAGTATGACCAGCTAAGACATAACTACTGCATGTTCCATACGTTATTCAGTAGAACAGTACTCATCGAGTGACTGGCAATAAGTCTATCAAATGTGCTCCGATTTCCATTTTAAAGTCACTTACCACTGACAAACTCGCTGTTCAGGGAGCTAAGAAGTCGATAAAGAAACGATGTAAAATAAGTAATAACTCAGACCTGACCTAGGCTTAATACTGTGGTCTGCTGTGGATGCAAGCTTGGCTGATTGTATCTCTTTTGTAGACTTGGGTGTCTAAATTCTTTAAAGCTTACCAAACACCCTGCGGCTGTACGAATCGCAAGCACCTCGATTACTTTAGTCACTCTATAAAAAATGTCCCAATTGCCTTCAAAGCAGAGAGGGTGTTCTGCACATTTAAAAAAAACAACTTGGTTCTGCTAATGTTATAAATTCAGATTTTAGTTTTTTTGTTTGTTTTACTCTGTGGTTGCAGAGGGTGTGTTCTGATTGTGTCTCGTTCTGCAGTGGTGTCACTGCTGTGTACTAAAGGAGATCTTGTACTTGATTATTTAAAGTGCCAGGTTGGGTGCGGGTGTGGCGTGCATTTTATATAGGCATCTGTTTGACGTCAGTTTTGTTTCACGTTTCTTGTCATTTAGGTTTTTAGTTTTTTTTTGTTATCCTAGAAAATTGATTTAATTGTAACATTATTCATTATAAACGTCCATGTTAACAATGAAAGATCACTATTGCCTCTGTTTTACAAAAGCCCAGAGGGTAGGTTAACTTAATTAACGTTCATCTGTGCACGTCAGTGTTGTGGTCTTTGTGATGGATCTGGGCGTACTTATTTACTAAGGAATAGATGGGGGTCACATCCTGTCCTAAAACACCCGCTCTTTTATGTTTTAATGCAATCGCGTTGTACAAGTCCATATAACGTGCTGAACAGTAAATCGCACTCGAGTACCAGGAGTCCACAGGAGGTAAAGTATAGTTTTGCCTATTGTAATGTTTATTCACATGTGAAATACTGTTTATTTTTCAAAACGAGTACTGGAATCATTAAAGAATAATATTGAAATTGCACACTAAAACTGCTGAATGAATTAACGGTAAACTTTGATTCGAGTCACTTGGTCTGTAACACGGGGAAGCGGTCGACCGAAAATTCTAACACCAGTGTAACGCGACTGTGTCACTCAGCGGTCTCCTTGCCATAGTTACAGACAACCTTCCTCATCCAGCGTTACTAGTGCTGCTTTATCGCCAAATTAGGCCACCGGATGTGGCCGGTGTTTTGGTGTTCTATACCTGGGCCTTTGCATGCTGGGGTGTTAATTGGTTAATTGATGGACAAGTCCCACCTGTGTTTTGCACATTACCTGTCGGCTCATTTACTCAGGTGCTGCCACTTTTATTTCCACACGGTCTGTATCATTTAAGGTATCGAGCCTGTGAAGATTGTAGTTTGTCACAGTTTCAGTTCCCGAGCTCCATATAAGAATAAAAATAACCTCATCCTCAGGGCTTAATTTCTGCCGGAACAGGATCCGGGACCTCCCAGATTCGGACCGGCACCTATTTGATTGCACCCTCTCTGTGTTCCGGGACCTCCCGATTTACAAATTAAGCACTGCTTATCCTCACCGTGTATACAGAGCGGGAGGGGAGGTGTAGGCCTGGCAAAGGCTACCTGTTGAATCAAGCTACAGGTGACTGATCTGTCAAATCCAATCACACAGTGCTATAACACAGAAAACAACATACTCCAAACCCCAGTGAGGTCATTCAGAAATACAGGTATCAATTCACATGTTTATTCGGACAAACCATTATTGCAATTGTTAAATATATGAAAAATAATAGCTCTTTTGGGGGAAGGTGATACTTGGGTAGAACACGTGAAGTCTTCTGATCTGTAATGCTTTGGGATATGCAAAATAATCGGTACTGCAGAAACGTAACACTTTGAGATCTTACTGTAGAATCCGTGTACTCCTTTAGTGATTATTGGCGTGGCATTGAAAAATGCAGCCTAAACTGGATGATGGAGGGATGAAACCATGACTGCAGGTTAAGCACGCGTTGGGACGATAGCAGGGTCCACAAAGAGTTTAGGTGGTGAGCTGTCCAAGGGACCTTTATATATCATGCGCCTGCTTGTCAATTTTCGATTTTAAGTGCTCCTTGTAGGCTAAGATATCCCGGTTCCATTTGGTAATGGTTTGCTTCTCGCAAACCCAGATTTCCTTTGCCACCTAGATTAAAAAGGAGAAACACAAAAACTGCAATGAGAGTAACACTGAGACATTTTTCTAAATCAGAAAAAAATATCTGCATCTAATCTGCACACAAATCCCCCATTTTGGTCATTTCAAGTCACTGCAGAGCGAACACTGTCTCCGGGGTGTTCCCCTCTCTCTCTTCTCCAGGGCGTTCCCCTCTCTCTCTTCTCCAGGGCGTTCCCCTCTCTCTCTTCTCCGGGGCTCACACAAAACTGTGGACTAGTACCACCCAGACTGGACGGACCAACTGTGGGCGGGCGGGCGGGCGGGCGGGCGGGTCAGACGGTAAACTGTGGGCTAGTACCACCCGGACTGGACGGTAAACTGCGGGCGGGCGGGTCAACCGGTATACCTGCTGGATGAGCCTGAAGTCGTGGCTGACCAGCATCATGCCGCCCTCGTACTCGTTGATGGCCTCGGCCAGGGCGTCGATGGTCTCGATGTCCAGGTGATTGGTGGGCTCGTCCAGGAAGAGCATGTGGGGGCTCTGCCAGGCCAGCCAGGCCAAGCAGACCCGGCACTTCTGCCCATCTGAGAGGTTCCGGATGGGGCTCACCTACGGGGGGAGAACCGGCAGACGCAGGCGACATAACGTTTAACGGGTACATCCTGGATTACGTCATCAGTCCCAACTAAATTAATAAGCAGTAATGAGGCGTAGGTGCTATTTCTTTGGGTTTTCTCAGCCCCGGGCAACAGTATTTAAAAAAAAGATAATTGTAAATAATTGTAATTCCGGTCCACTGTACACACATAATAAATAAACGTGGGGTCTGGGATGTCCTCACCTGCTGCTTTCCGGTCAGCCCGTAACGGCCGATGATCTTCCTCATCTCCTCCTTCTCCTTGATCTCTGGATAGCACTTCATCATGTACTCCAGGGGAGACAGGTCCAGCTCCAGCTGCTCCGTCAGGTGCTGTGGACCACACCAGAAGCCCGTTTGGACCACACCAGAAGCTCGTTTGGACCACAAGCGTAGCCACTTAACTCAAATTCACCACCGCGTGACTCCACCTGCGATAGCATGGAGTCATTCATTTGCGTCGATTTAACAAGTAAGGATTCTATCTGCGGACAGTGTCAAAGAGGACCACAGAGGCGGAAGTCTCCTGTGGACTACAGAGAAAGCGCACAATACGGGCGGCAAGAAAAAAACCCCGGGTACGCCCTCCAAGATGAACATTACCTGGTGGTATCTCCCGATTTTTACGTGGGAATGTTTCCGGATCATGCCGTCCGAGGGAAGCAGCTGGGAAGAGGAGAACAGGGAATGGGAAAATGAGCCCTTTGGACCAGCAGGAGAACGTTGTTGTTGGCTAACCCTATAGTTATTTAATCAAGCTCAGGCCCGACCCACCTCTCCCATGAGGAGCTTCAGCAGTGTCGACTTCCCGGCGCCGTTGGGTCCAACCAGGGCTACCCGAGTGTCCAAGTCGATGCCGAACTCCAGGTTCTTGTATATCTGGGGCTGGAACGACAAGTTCCCTGCGCAGGTTACACCTAGCGTCGCGACCGAGCGGCATCTCTCGTACCCGCCGGCGGGAACGTTAGCGCGTTAGCGCGGCGCCCCGAGAGAGACACTCACCGTGTTCTCTGAGTATTGAAAGCTGACGTTCTGAACCATAATTACAGGAGGGGGGATCTTCCCACAGGGAGGGAAAAAGAACGACAGGGTCTGCCGAAGGAAAAACATCATTACCCCAAACTGATCGGTATAAATGATTCATTATTAGTATTGACTAATACTAATACATTACACAGTAATGACACGTCGTATATCTTTAGTAGGCTTCCAGTTAAAGACATCTTTAATTTCAACTTTTTTTTTTTTTATGAACACGCCGGCAACATCGTTTCCCTTCCCCCACCATCATTAAATCACCCTCAACCAGTGATGAGCCTGAATGGCCATCCAAAACACTATAAACCCTCAAATAAATGCTGTTAAAAATAACTTCACACAACCGTTGACTGCCCGGAATCGGCAGGATAAAACTAAACTTTTCCTAAACCAGGACAGCGACGTTGAGGTGCGTTGCTTGCCTTGTCGTTCACCACGCGGTCGGTCAAGCCGGAAGCCACCATCTTCTGCAGGGTCTTCTCCTTGCTCTGCGCTTGCCGGGCCAGCTTGGCTGAGCCGTGACCGAACCGGGCGATGTAGTTCTGAGGGGCGCAAAGAGGGGATGGGGGCGTTTCGCAGGAGCAACACGCAAGGGTCTCGCCAATGTGTGCAGCCACGGGGCGATCCAGGGCAGAATTTACCTTCATGTGCGCTATCTGGTCCTGCTCCCAGTTGTAACGTTTCATCTGGTTCTCTTCCAGTTCCTCCCTGGTCTTTACATACTGGTCATAATTACCCTTAATTTAAAGTAGACAAGGATTATAGACTGGTAACACAAAGCCCTATCAAACTCAAAGGGCGATGCGACACTTGAACGTGCATGACCAACGTGAACATGAACGTTGGTAAGGCATGACCAACACTACCGTGTAGTACTTCAGCTTCTTCTGGTGAAGGTGGATGATGTTGGTGCACACGCCATTCAGGAAGTCTTGTGAGTGGGAGATCAGGACGAGGATTCGCTTAAACCTGTCGGAAGGGGGGCACACGGCGGCCGTGAGTGTCGCCCGCCCAGCGCGGAAACCACGCCTTTATCCCCGACCTACGGGTTGCCTTGGTAACCGAAACGGTTGAAAGGGTGTGGTGTTCTGGCTGACGGTTCCAGAGAGGCGGCTCACGTTCTCAGCTCCTCCTCCAGCCACACGCAGGCGTCCAGGTCCAGGTGGTTGGTGGGCTCATCCAGGAGCAGCATGAAGGGCTTGATGAACAGAGCCCTGAGGAAGAAAGAGAAGAGGGGAAACCCAGGGACTCTGTGACTGGGGGGGGGGGGGAACCGAACGAGACGGAGGACACAGAAAACGGGACAATCCGTGGCGTTCCCTTTAACTCACCGAGCCAGAGAGACGCGCATCCTCCAGCCCCCGCTGAAGTCTTGGAGTTTCTTGCTCTGCATGTGGGCCGTGAAGCCCAGGCCGTGGAGGAGGCGGGAGGCCCGCACCTCCGCCTTGGCCGCGTCCAGCTCCTCCAGGCGCTCGTAGAGCTCCATCAGCTTCTCGCATTCCGCTGCGGGTCGAGAGAGTTCAACCCAGGGGAGGTGAACACCTTTCACAACGAGCTTTACTGTCGATCACTTACAAAATAGAACTTTGAGAAGAACTTTCGAGATATAACAAATCTCAGTAAGTGGGTAAAGACCATGTTAAAAACCGGGCAACCAAAAAAACGATCCCGGGATTTCAGATCCACACTCACCGTCCTGGTGGGCCAGGCGTTCGGCCTCCTTCTCCAGTTTGATCCTCTCCTCGTCCACCTCCATCACACACTGCAAGGCCGTCTTGTCGCTAGGGGGCATCTCTCGGGTCAGGTGGTAGATGTCGATGTGCTCCGGAATGGGCACCTCCCGGTGGCCGATCGCTGACAGCAGCATGGACTTGCCTGCCAGGTGTAAAACCACACAAATAAGGAGTTTGTGGTAGTAGAAGTAGTTCCAGGGTCCTAGGCCTCGACAATCATGGCCCCACCAGCGCAGTCAGACCCACATAGTTATATCATGATTCAGTCAAGGAGTTGAACACTTTAAACAGAAGTGTGGAGAGTATACCAAAGAAAACCAAACGCAATCACACGACTCCTCGAACACGAGCGCACACCGATCAACTGCTCTGTCTGTAATAGCAGAAACTCCCTCCGCGCCAAGACAGGAAATGATGTCAGTATTCTGATAGCCCTGGCCCACAGCTAGACTGCGCTGTGGTGGAGTGAGGGCGGCAGTACCTGTCCCGTTGAGGCCGATGAGTCCATAGCGCCGGCCCGAGTTGAGCTCCAGACTGGTGTCGCTCAGCAGCTCCTGGCCGTGGAAGGTGAGCGACAGGCTGCTGATGTGCACGTCCGTGCTGTTGGGGTGGGAAGCCAGGACCCCTGTGACGGCCCTCCCCTCGGTCTTCTTCAGCTCAAATTCGTCCAGCTCTTTGGCCAGGCTATCCACCACCTCCGCAGAGGAGAGGCCTGGAAGGTTTAACGGGTCAGTGACGGGTTACAGCTGCAAGGATTTTTTAGCTCTCAAAAGCATTTAACGGGAGGCAATCGAGTCACGTGTTAGTGCCGAACATCTTACTCCAAACGGCTTTTCAAACACGCAGTGCTCTTGGAACAATACACTGACGTGTGACAATTAGCCTTGATAAATCGTATTTTAATTGGTTTTTAGACTTTATAGAGCCACCAACAGGCAGGTGGTGGGGGTCATTCTTCACAGTGGCGGTGAGATCATGAAAGCCACATGTGTAGGAATACCCTTGTATTAGACAGCTTGGGGTCAAGCAAGGTGGTATATGCAGGTAGCAGACAAAAACGGAAACACCTGTGTATACAACTTCCTTTAATTTATTTTTTTTAAAGCTAGAGCTTCCACACAGGTGTGGTTAATTGTGTTAATTAAGCAATTAACATACCAGCATGCTTTGGGTCAAGTACAGTCCCCACGGTGGCGTGGGTGCGTGCATGGTGGCAGCGGCGGCGCGGGTGAGGAATGATGTATAACTTCATTGAGCCATTTTGAGCATGCTTTTAGCTCAGGTGGTCAAAAGTTTACCTTGGTCGCTTTGTTAGTAGTGTTTTAGTAAAAACCCTTCGTTCATTTATTTTTCAATATATAAGATTCTTCATCACAGTTTGAAAATAATTCAAACAAAGTGGCATATTTCAGGACTTGCATATAGTTACTGTGAATAGACAATATGAATATAAAGCTGTAGGCTCTAATATTTTTACAGATGACTATATTAGCTTTTCAGATCTCCAGCACCAGCAGTTCTTGTGTAGTTCATATCAGATTTTGGCGACACTCGTTTTAGGATCGTGCATTCAAGCACGCCTCCAAAAAGAACTTCTGAGAGCAGGTGGGTCCCTGCTGAGTGTACAGATTCTGGAGAATAAGGGAAAAATAACTGAACGGAATTCTAACCAGGCTTTTATAGAGGTTTTTATTCACCAACATGTCGAAGAAGTGCATCAAATCTCAAAAAGTCCATGCAGATAACCAAATGCGTCATAATTAGCAAATGACTGTCAAAAGCCTTCGCAGACAAATATTCGTATCAGTGTACGAGTAGAGTACAAAGTAAAAACAAAGTAAAATTATATATATTCTATTAAAACTATGTACATACATTTACAAAGTAAAAATAAATTTAAGAAACCAAAGATCCCTTAATCCGCCCTGTAAGTAAAGGCGTCTCCCTCGTCTCACCATTGCTTTCCAGCCCGTTCTCCTGGCTCTCCGCCGCCTCTCCGTCACCGTTCAGCTCCTCTGACTTCTTGGTGCGATAGCGCGCTTTGGCGGCCGCCTTCTTCTT
>JAOVYW010000307.1:0-17747 GCA_025775045.1 Hiodon tergisus | reverse complement strand
TCTATCTATCTATCTATCTATCTATCTATCTATCTATCTATCTATCTATCTATCTATCTATCTATCTATCTATCTACTTAAATAACTTGTATTGAGTGATACAGAAGGCAAATGACAGATACTCATCTCAAGAAGTGTTGGGCATAAAGAATGGAATTACTCACAGGACGGCAGTGACACAGACTGAGAGTGGGTGGTTCCTTCCTTCCTCAGATGCTGTTGGCCATGGTTTTTGCTGTTTCTCTTCCGCCTTAGATTTATTTTTTCCTCCCTCAACCCATCAGTCCTCTGCAGAGTGAAATCAGTGAAGGTCCTTGTATGATTCACTTCAAAGACAGGAGCATTTTACACAGTAAAACAGAAAGAGAAACGCCCGTGTGCATGCACACCCTCCTCCTCAGGGCATACTATTCCAAAGGGCTGTCTGTAGCTTTGTCTTTTTGCCTCCTCGTGCCTCAGCTTGGCCTGGACAGGTTAGCACATCGAGGATGACCCTGCATGTTGATGGTGGGCGGCTGCAGCAAACACACCTTGCAGCTAGTTAAAAAAATTATACAGCCCATTTGGTATGTGATACTGAACTATGATTCAGTCCTGTCCACCCAAAAGTACGTAATGTATGTAACAGACTAGGATTTGTTTCAATAACTTAAAACTTGATTTGTAGGCATTTTTCATCTTTCTTGAAAATTCTCATTTCCTACCACAATCTGTGCAATAGTTTAAAAATATGATTTGCATTTTATTGACTTTTATTTTATACTTTATAATTACAAAAGTTTACATAAATGTAATTAAAAAAACAAGGCAGACAGACTAAGCAGTTCCTATATCTCCTTGGGTATTGTTCAGTTCAAACTGGCAAAGAGTCTGAATTTATCCTATGTCATGTCAAAGCCCATGGGCTAGTTTGCGTTTTACAAGATTTTTCATAGTCTTTTAGAAGTTCTGTCATTCCTCCTTGCTTTGTCCTGGTGCATTAAAGGGTATAATTGCCGAACAACACCCTAAAATAAAATACATTGCCATGCTCGGTATGACTATTTTCTTTTTGTATTGCGTTTTTTTGCAGCCAATCCTGTCAGAACATGTATTTATACAACGCTACTCTATATTTCCACATTATCTGATTCAACATAGTTTTTAGAAAATATCTATCATTAATTTCCAGAACAAGTTAATCATCTTCAACACCTCTGAGGTGTTAAACTACTAAAATTATCTAAAGGAAGGTTATACACCAATCAGCCATAACATTATGACCACCTGCCTAACATATTGTAAGTGTGCCGTGGTATCTGGCTCCAAGACGTTAGCTACAGATCCTTCAAGTCCTGTAAGTTGCGAGGTGGGGCCTCCATGGATTGGACTAGTTTGTCCAGCACATCCCACAGATGCTCGATTGGATTGAGATCTGGGGAATTTGGAGGTCAGCACCTTGAACTCATTGCTGTGTTCCTCAATCCATTCCTGAACCATTTTTGCAATGTGGCAGGGTGCATTATCCTGCTGAAAGAGGCTAATGCCATCAGGGAATACCGTTGCCATGAAAGGGTGTACATGGTCTGCAACAATGCTTCGGTAGGTGTTACGTGTCAAAGTAACATCCACATGAATGGCAGGACCCAAGGTTTCCTAGCAGAACATTTCCCAAAGCATCACACAGCCCCCGCCGGCTTGCCTTCTTTCCATAGTGCATCCTGGTGGCATGTGTTCTCCATGTAAGTGACACACACGCACCCGGCCATCCACATGATGTAAAAGAAACCGTAATTCATCAGACCAGGCCACCTTCTTCCATTGCTCCATGGTCCAGTTCTGATGCTCATGTGCCTATTGTAGGTGCTTTCAGCAGTGGCCAGGAGTCAGCATGGGCACCCTTACTGGTCTGCCGCTACACAGCTTTATACGCAACAAACTACGATGCATTGTGTGTTCTGACACCTTTCTATCAGAACCAGCATTAATTTTTTCAGCAATTTGAGCTAATGTATCTCACCCACTGACAGGTGCCATAATAACGAGATTATCATTGTTATTCACTTCACCTGTCAGTGGTCATAATGTTGTGGCTGATCAGTGTATGTTATACCTACATATTTACAGGACACAAAGCTGTGCTATATTAGCATTACCACAACTACACAAAAAGGGAAAGAGACTGCAACATTATTTAGCTAGCTAGCTAAATTTGTAAAAAAAAAAAAATATATATATATTTAAACTAGTTGTTTATAGCTAAAAAAGTAATTTTGGATTAAATAAAATTAAGTTTCAATGTCAATGTTATTAAATACAACAGAAAAATATAATGTGAATAATCTGGTTGTTTATGTGAATCAATACCTCTGAATATTTAATACAAAAATAAACTAATTATAATTTAATATTATATTTTTGTTGTCTTTGTTTTCTTCTTATACAACTCAGCCTCATTTGTAATTTTAGACATGCTGTATTTCAGCTTTTTTATTAAACATGATTTTATGCTTTATTAATGGGCCATTCTTTCCAAACCTTGAAATCTTCCAATTCCAAATGATTAATAGGCCGTCAAAACAATCATTCAGTTAACTTTCAGTACGGTGAACTGTCAATGCCTGTTCCTTAAAATACAAGAATGGCTAGAAAACTGATTGAATTAAGGTAACGTAAGTGATTTGTGCAATATTTTGTTATCGTCAAGGAGGTAGACAGAACTATATTAGTACAATCATTTTATTTGTGGCTACAGTGCTGACACAGCTGCAAGAATAAACAAGATAAAAATGTTTTTATCAATGGACAGGAAACAGCAACACCACGCCCTCCTATGAATGATCCCTCTCACCTGTTATTAACCAAATTCACACTTGAATGGCCTGGGCGCTAGTAGTGTCAGCCTTCCAGGACCTAGCACTTGACACAGCACTGCCAGGTACAAAAGGAAATTGATGCCTTCGCTGCCCTTGAGATACTCTCGCTGCCTGTTTTCTCCCTTCACAGGGTGATGTAAGACCATCTATCCAGTACAACTCCGCCATTGGCTAGCTGCTCTCCCTTGTTCTCCCCTGATGTGTAGACCAGCCTGGTTACAATAATTCGATAATTCCATCCATTATCAGAGGTGGGACCAGGTCACTGTAGTGCAAGTGACAAGTAAGTCTCAAGTCTTCACCTCAAAGTCTGAAGTAAAGACCCAAGTCATGAGAAGCAAGTCTCAGGTCAATTGTCAAGTTGTTTTATTCAAGCCAAGTCAAGTAACTAGCTCTCAAGTCTCAAGTCCTCAAGTCTCATGAGAAAAGCATTCTATGCCAAACGCAAAGCCTTCCTCTAACCAACAGGAGCAGAGATGTTTTCCAGGTGTTTCCTAGGTGACTAAGGTATTTATATATAAATGTATTGATTTCATTTTAATTCCAGTAAAATTTTACCCTAGCCTAGCCCAACCTTGTATGGGTTCAATCAAATATAAAACAATTACCCTGACTAAATTAGACATTTATAGGACAGTATTCCCCACTACTCCCATGGATAGATTATATCTTGAGTTTGTTGCAGTTTTTCCTGTTCTGATGTTAACGCTATTAACTCTCCCAATCTGATGCGTATCTGTTAAATTGATTGCTTCTGTATCAAACATTACTCTTCCACCAAATTATCTGCATCTTATGATTGATTAGCTACTGCTTTTTCATTCAGTGCAAAGAGTCAAGACACCAAGTTGTTCATGGGGCAAAAAATGTAAACAAAAATTATTAAAGCATGAGTCATGAAAGCATTTGAGCCATATGCTTTGCACAGCAACTGTCTTGTTGACAACTGCGATGCAAGACCTGAAAAAAATAAATATGTATTGACTCACAGCTTTAGCATTGATTGTGTTGCAATCAAATCTGAATCAACTCCCATTGATGGAACATTTGGGGATTGCTAAAGATGCTCTGTGAAATCAGAAACAGAGATACATTTTCTGCTTTGACACATCTAGCTGTAGATAGTATTTTCTAGGCTATGTAGAGTTTTCAATTCATTACGCTCAAGTCTCAAGTTGTCAAATTTGTGACTCAAGTCGGACTCAAATCCAAGTTGGGTAAATCAAATCCTCCTCTGGTCTGCATTATATCATTAAATATCAAGATTACATTGTCTATATGGTTTTGCGTTTTCCAGCAAATGAAAAAGCTTTTCATCAAGGTCTGTATGAAACTTTGCTTGTCAGCTTTTTGACAATTAAGAATATATACAGCTCTGGCAAAATTAAGAGACCACTGCAAAATGATCCATTTCTCTGGTTTTGCTATTTATAGGTATCTGTTTGAGTAAAATGAACATTTTTGTTTCATTCTATAAACTATTGACAATATTTCTCCCAAATTCCAAATAAAAATGTTTTAATTTAGAGCATTTTTTCAGAGAAAATTACACCTGGTCAAAATAACAAAAAAGATGCAGTGTTTTCCGGCCTCGAATAATGCAAAGAAAACTCATTCATATTAATTTTGAGTTCAGAAATCAATATTTGGTGGAATAACCGTGATTTTCAGTCACAGCTTTCATGCGTTTTGGCGTGCTCTCCACCAGTCTTTCACATTGCTGCTGGGTGACTTTATGCCACTCCTGATGCAAAAATTCAAGCAGCTCGGCTTTGTTTGATGGCTTGTGACCATACATCTTTCTCTTGATCACATTCTAAAGGTTTTCAATGGGGTTCAGGTCTGGAGATGTTGCTGGCCATGACAGGATCTGGTGGTCTGCCATCCACACCTTGTTGACCTGCCTATGTGGCATGGAGCATTGTGCTGTTGGCTGTTGGATAAATCAATCCTCAGAGTTGGCTGAACATTGTCGGAAGGAAGCAAGTTTTCTTTCAGAATAACCTTGTATGTGGCTTGATTCATGCGTTCTTCACAAAGACGAATCTGCCTGATTCCAGCCTTGCTAAAGCATCCCCAGATAATCATCAATCCTCCACCAAAGACCTGGAGAGGCCTACAACCATTAGATGACCAGGTGTTGGGCAAAGCAGATGACCTTACTCCAGTCGTCTACGGTCCAATCCTTACGATCTTTCGAAACCGTCCTTGCTGTGCACTTCACCCCAGCTGCCGTTTGCAATTATTTTTGTAGGTCACTTGATGTCATCCTATGGTTGCTACATGATATTTAAATGAGTTGGCGGAGTTATTTTTGCCCTCTGCCAGTCTGTAGCTTTGTTGTCCCGTTTTTCTGCTGCTTGACCTTTTTTTAATAAACCGCCATCTTTGAAATTTGGCATTCACTGTATCGCTCTGCCAGTAAAGCCAGAATTGAAACCTTCTTTTTCTCACTCATAACTTTTCTTTAAAAAAAAAGTCAATAGTTATTTTTTATTCCAATTACTTTTGAGGTGCTACTAACACTGTTTTTGCCATCCAGCTGGTCATATTGCAAGAGGTGATGTCCACAGCATTTTTTATACTTTTCTTGCATCTTGCATTTGTGTAGAAATCAAGTCAAGTGCCAGGAGAACGTTTCCTGCTTAACTGCATTGTGCCAACTGTAAAGTTTGGTGGAGGAGGTATAATGCTTTGGGGTTGTTTTCTGGGGTTGGCCTAGGCCCCTTAGTTCCACTGAAGGGAAATGTTAATGCCTCAGCTTACATTTTGGAAAATTCTATGCTTCCAACTTTGTGGAAACAGTCTGGGGAATGCCCTTTTCTGTTCCAGCATGACTGTGCCCTAGTGCACAAAGCAAGGTCCATAAAGGCATGGTTGGATGAGTTTGGTGCGGAAGAACTTGACTGGCCAGCACAGAGCCCTGACCTCAACCCTATCGAACACCTTTCGGATTAACTAGAACGGAGATTGAGAGCCAGGCCCTCTTGTCCAACATCAGTGTCTGGGCAAAAATCCATCAGACACGCTCCAAAATCGTGTAGAAAGCCTTCCCAGAAGAGTGGAAGCGGTTATAGCTGCAAAGGGGGGACCAACTCAATATTAATGCCTATGGATTTTAAGTGAGATGTCATAAAAGCTCCTGTAGGTGTAATGTGTAGGTGTCCCAATACTTTTCTCCATTTAGTGTATATATTTATATTAATATCAATGAAGCTAATTTAAAAACAGGGTAAAGACAGTGACATTTTGCTATGGTCCAGAAAGACCACAGTGTCTGCCGCTCAAAAATTCTTGGGACCGGAATTTGCAAAGCACTGGACTCATAGCAACTGTAAGCTCCATGACAACGTCAGGCTCTCTTATCTAGGTGCAGAGCAGAGTTGAAGAGCTGATTGGGCTGATTGCACAAATGTCATTTTGTGCCGCCGCATTCATTTTAGTCAGACTCTTACAGATTCCATGACCATTCTGGAGATTACACAGACTGATCAGGAAGTCCCAGTATCAATCCATCTCACCCTGTTTCTTTGAAATTGTCATGCTCATGAGCCTGTAGTGGCTTTATTGGAATGTATGAAGTTCATGCTAGGCTTTCTTGAACAATAAGATATGAGCAAAGTTTAATATGTTTAATAAGTTTTATTTTTTGAGTGGAAGAAAACGCTCTGACATACAATTACAATAAAGTGGGTTGTCAAAATTTTGATTCGGTCTCTGTTAAATTTGTTAAACAGAAAAAAAGAAAAACTCCTTTTTCAGGCAGTTCAGGCAGTCACATGGGAACAGTCCACACCCACAGTAAATCCAAACAGGGGAATTAGCACGGTAGTCATTCTAGTTCTTAAGCAGCACACATTAAGACAACTGCTTTGCATTAGGTAAAGTTTGAATAAGGGAGGTACTGCCAAGGTACTTTTTCCAGACGTGTATGTACATTTGGCCTCATATGATTATATATGATCATATACATATGATATATATGCACACATTTAATATATATACTATATATATATATATATATAACATTATATATATACTATAATGCATTTTATGTTTTTATGTTTAAATATGACTTTGGTAGAGAGGCACTCAGGTTACAGGAAAGAACAAAGTGGATCGGGTGTTAGTTCAAGGAGAAGCCAGAGTAGATTGGCGAGGAGAGATATCAGGAATGTGAGCAGGTGTGGTGTGGGAGGGGTCAGAGGAATGAAAAGGAAGGACTGAGAAGTAGTCTGGCAGTAAGAAATCCCCACCTTTATCGCACATCCAGGACCAGGAATTACATTACACCCCCTCAGGCTATAAAGTTCACCCCACTTGTTTTGTTTTGTCTGATAGTTTGGATAAATACGATTATACCCACTATACTATTCGTCCTCATGGATAACTATTGTGGCCAACATTATTACTTCATTAACTATATTATCATAAACCCGAGAATTAATTGAATACAATGGGAACTGCTGTATGAATTCCCCTCTAATGAATGTCCTTATAAAATGTATTTATTTACCTGTCATGATCTAGGAGAAAGCACAGGGCTAATATTTATGTACAGTTGTTTTCTGTTTGTTGTCTTTAACTTTTTTTAAAAGGAAGTTTGATGTTCTCCAGTAGAATTGGTGTGGTTTCCAGGTTCAGCCAGTTTTGAGTTTTTAATATTTTTGTTTGGTTTTCTTGAGTTTATTTGGACAAATGGTCTATGTCTTTGTCTTGCTTTTGGTGGTGTTTGTGTTCATGTAGGAGAACCACAGAGAACAACCGGAGGAATGACTTCTTGACAAGCAGAGATGCAGCACACATTCAGCCTTTCGTTAATCAGATAAGGAATGTGCTCTCGCCGTTTCCTCACGTCATATAGCATTCTCTGAGTTTGCTGGCCTTGGCTAGGCTGTTGGCTTTGCCTTCCTGCTGCAGGCAAATTCTCGGGAGGATTGCTATTAGCCAGATGAATGGCGAAAGCAGAGAGAGGATCATGATGAGCTGTGTGCTGGAAGACTCTCCCGTTGTCGCTCAGCTCTTGATTTTTTTAGTGTGGTGTGTTTGTACTTTTTATTACTTTGCTGTGTCAATTTATAGGCCAGATAAGAGGTTGTGTTTCACAGTCACCATGTCTTCTCGATTTAGCCAAAGATTCTGATCACTGTGTTGTTATTGTATACAGAATCGTATTGTACCCTTAGTCTTTCACACACAGATTTACTGCATACACCATAAAATCAAAATATACTCAAAGGTAAATCTTGATTCTACAGTTAACCCTTAAGTTCTGGCATTCTCACACACTGTGTTGTGAAAACACCGGGGGTTATTCTGTGTCACCTCTCGCTCAGTTTTTCTTCTGATTTCCTTAATTTCCCTGTTTGCCTGAATTTGACCTCTGCCGGTTTTTGACCTCAACGGATACCGAAAAAACAATTCTGTTGTAAACCCTGCACTTGGATCCAACTCTCGGTTCCGAGTCGTCACACTGTAAGGCTGCTGTATTGAAATGGGCTTCACCGGACCTGTCGAGTAGCTCACCCAACACAAAGACTTGCTCGAATTGAACTCTCAGCCCTATGATCCAGAGTATGCAACTTAAAACTTGAATCTTGCCAGTGGCAAGCTAATTCTCTAGGCACCTGCTTGAGTACCTTGAAATGAACGCAGTTGCTTTAGTTTGCACATTTTTTGACATGTAGCTTGGACATATGCTTAACAAGCTAGCTAGGTATTACAGCAGGTTGCTTGTATTTCTAGCCAAATCATTTGTTAAAGTATGAACTTAAATATACTAATATACCAATGTTAGTACAAACCTAAAATGCTATAATGTAATTCACAAATGGTGATAAGTATATTATAATAATAAGATAATGTTTGTTTAGGTCTTGAGTTTGAGCTGTTTTATTCTCTTGCTCTTTCAGCATAGTCTGTCTCAAAAACTGAGGATTTTATTTGCACAAATAGAATATTTAGCAGGTGTTAGCCCCTGAAAGTGTCACCTGGAAGTTGGCCAATAACGCTGTTCTACGTGGAGGTTCCCTGACTACAATAAAAACATAGCTATTATTATATAAACGTCAGAATTGACCAGAGATACAGCAGCTCACATTGTAATCCCACCATCTTATAAACGGTCATATTCCACCAGACAAGCAATGCCAAGTGATATTAATTATTTTTTTTAATCTTAAAAAATATTATATATATATTGTACGGAGGGGTTCACCTACCCCGCATGTATGGTTAAGGAGTCGAGACAGAGTTGCACAATTTGCCATCCCTAATTAGGGGGTATACACAGAAAGGAACTGGTCACACAGAGACAATGTGCTACATTTTCAAGTCTGACATCTGAGGACACACCCGTTTCAAACAGGGAAACCTAATGGATTCTTTGTTTAATTTCAGTCATCGCACAGTGGGGGGAAAAAAACTGAGCATAACATGAAGGTTTACTGAGGTAACAAAAAAGCAAATAAAAATGGCTTGACGCTCAATAATTAAATGCAGCTCTCTTTTCTCTTTTCTCCAGATTAAAAACTGATGTGTTGAAGGGAACGCTACTGCGGGTGTTAAAGGTTTAGCGACTTTGAGTAAGGGACCTGTTGAGTGAAACAAGGCTGCGTCTTACATGCACTCCTAGTTTCCTGTGCCACAGAGTGGTGCACCACTGGAGTGGGAGTGAGAGAGCAGGGCTGGAGTAAATAGGAAACAGGGACCGGATGTGTCAGGATAATATCTGCACAGCAACTCCTTTGGCACAATGCCATTTGATTTAATTCTTTTAACAAACTGATTTTTTGTTAAATCTAGGTACAACTTAGGCCTCAGATTTCCTTGTAAAAAACAACAACCCCTTAATATGTACAACAAAAAAGGCTTTAGCACTCTCTGATGTATTCTTTGGTATACTGCTCCAATTTTGACGTCACGTAAAATGAATTCATTTTTAAGAATATCGCTGGATACATTTCAAAAAGTTAAACAATGAATTCCATGCTTCTCTTTCTTCCTTTTCCTGATGAGAGTCCCATCTCAAGGTCGTACTTAATCATAGATTTTAGCATTTGGTCATTCTTAGACATTATGTAAGTTTATAAGGGTCCTGTGATATGAAGCCACGCCCTCGCGTCGGGAGAGAGGATGGAAGGAGAGCACCACTGAGAGGGTGGACCACGTCCTCTAATGGGACATTATGCGCACCTGAGTGTGATTCCACCAATGGTAATCACACTCAGGTGCCAACAATCCCAGGCCATTTTAAAAGAGCCAGCAGAGGTGCCCCAGAAAGGAGGAAGAATTGAACTAGAAGAGTTTTGAGTTTTATTTCACCCGAATACAGAGGTTTTGGTTTGTATGTATTTTTTTGTTTATTGCAATCTTTAAGTTTGTTTCATTATGCCAAATAAAAGGTGTCAACCCAATGCTTCGGACTGAGCACAACCTTGCTTACTACACAGCCCTATGTAGAAAGCTGCTAAGAATGAATAAATAGTCTTGACTCCAAGGAAATTCTGAGAATGGAGGAAATTTAATCCTACACTCTGTATTAACAAAAAAAGTTATTTATTTATTTATTTATTTTATTAGTCTTTAACCTAAGGAGCACCCTTAACTACTCATGTATTTCAGAGACCTACCAAGCTCTCCTAACTGGTTTAGGGATTGGCAGCAGGTGCCCTGTGATTAAACTATGAACATAAAACGTGCTAAAATACATTACAAACAAGTGGCACCAGTAGCCTTCTTTAATGTTCCAATACCTTGAATCACATTCTCACAACATTAACCTTGTGGGGGTGAAAATCTAATGTGAAAATTAATTGACCATACATGACAATAAATCACACAGCACATATGGTTCTTGAGCATTTTGCATTGATTTGTATCATGGTTAGTTGGGCAGACAACTTTTGTGGGCTGTGCAACTTGTAATGAAGAACTGTAAAAAGTTTTATATGTACATGTGTGGTCCTAATGTTAGATCAAATTAATACAGCAGCTTCTCATTTTTAAACCATTTAACAACACTCAGGATAAGAAATGCTGTAAACAACACAAAAATCTTTCAATCGCCAGCTACAAACTATGATTACTGAAATAAAAAATACATTTATTGTATCCTTCTGTTCCCAGAAGCTATGCATATTTCCCATACATCCTCATTTGTGCAATCAAATTTTTGAACAGTGCCCTAATAGCTTTCTCAGAGTCACTGTTGCAAAGATCAACCCAAGGAGTAGAATACTGATATTGAAAATATGCATGTTCTGTGAACGAGGATGAGCAGGGCGTACAGCCAACTAAGTGACGGCCCTCCTTCCCAGTCTCCGAGTTTAATAATCTGACAATTACAGGTCAGAACATCATTGACTGGCTGCATAGTTATTTGTGGCCTAGCTCTTATCAGGACTCACATGTTAGTGCTGTTCAGTGTCAGTCTGTCTCACAGACAATCATTATTCCAGAAACTGTTTAATTTACTGGCTGTGACCTTCACTTCCTCTTGTCCTGGTCTGCCAAGACAGTGCTGCTTTATAAGTTTGGTCCACTTTAAAAATACTCCTTTTAATGGTAATACTGGTACCTTCAGAATCACCAAGTCATAAACTCCACCTGAATAGAAAAATAAACTAAGGGCACCTTTGTGCTTGTGTGTGTGTGTGTGTGTGTGTGTGTGTGTGTGTGTGTGTCAGTGCATTTATGTTGATGTGTTTTTGGATATATATATATATAATATTTAAAAATATATATATATTTTATATTTTTATATACTATGTTTGCATAGTAGATTACATTTTACTATATGTCTACTACTAGGTCATAACAAATTTTGACCAGTGCAGAAGTAGTTCATGTTTGTATTGCATTTATTCATGTTAAAGCCTGGGAAAGATGTGTGTTAGATTATTATACTTCTTTTTTTTCCATTTTCTACAGGAGTAATAACATTTTATAACAACTATATTTTGGCATAGTTTGTATTTTATAATACGCCCACTCTCGTTTAAAATGTGTGGTTAAAAATCTTCATTGGCTAACAAAATTTATGAATAAAGTACATATTTTTCCTTTCATATAAGTAACATAATGTATTGTCATTATTCTTCCCACTAAAATGCTGACTGACGCAGCTACACAAACTATTGTTCAGAATTTGTCTGGTGAAAGTAATCACGGATTGTAAAATGACAGTGCCTTTGTGAAAGTATCAATGCTGTGATTTGTGTCAGCGCAGTAGCTGTACTTTATTTGTGGTTTTTGTACACCCCGGAAGCACTAACTAATACTTTTAATCGGTCGTTTTGAGTTTATTCAGTGTATTTGCTTTAGAATGGGGGTGGAGAAATTGGAGAGAGAACGAGCAACAGTCACTTGAAGAATTTGAAAGAACGCTTGTTCACGGAGAAGCGCTTAGAAGCTCAATGTAGGTGCGGGGCTACCATATAACTCGCTAAACGTGAGATCGCGGACAGACTCCAACGCTGCGAATAAACATGGCTTCTAATCAACTGCGCTCGCTCTACGAAGGTTTCTGCCTCACGTCGCTAGTGTTATTTTGTGTTAAAACGAGCAATGGATTTAATTTAGACGTACAGTTCCCAGTTATCAAAGAAGGAATGACCAAGGGCAGCTTCTTTGGATTCTCCGTAGCGCTGCACAAGCAGACAGAGGGTTCAAAAAAATACCTGTAAGTACACATTACAGATTCTGTTTTCTCTCCCGGGAAGTGCGAAAAATGTAATAACAAGTGTGTACCGTTTAAGTTTATACCTCGTTCATGTATATAACGTATAGGGTAGGTCCTTGTTTCAATCAAATTGAATATATGTATTCACTGAAAAATTGAGTAAATAAAATAATACAAAACAAAACGATCAGGAATATGGAAAATATTACTGTTGGTTTGGTTTTGCGTATATTTAGTCTCTTCCCCTCCCTCCTAGCCTGCGGAATAGATGAAAAATAGTAGACAGGTGATTGTTCTGAGGAGTCATTTTCTGAGCCATATTAGATTGCAGGTTTCTGACTACTGTAATTGCACTGATTGAAAGGTCCGTGCTCGCCTAGTAAGAGATAAACTTTCCAAATTAAATATTATGGCCAAAAACTAGCTTCAAAAAAGGGCACATTGTTTTTGTGCATATCACAGTTTGTAGATTAGTTTGAATTTTGTTCCTTCCAGTTTATATAGACTACTTCTTGCCCTTATTACTTTCTAATCCGCATATACTTCCAATGGTTACCCCTCTGGTAGAAGTATGGTATTGCTTGGATTTCAAGCAGATGTCAAAGCAGTCTTTTTTTTCCCTAAAATCGAAGATAAGCCTAAACCTCACGTCCGGAAACATAACGTGTTCCTATAATACTTAATTCATGCAGTCAATTAGTAACTGTATTTGGCATCTTTTATTTGTGTATATGTTTAACTTGTTTAGTCCGTCAGTGTATTCCTATACACCCTGTGTATCTGTGTACGTATTGACTACATTGGACTGTCAAATAAAAAAAATTGACTGGACATAACGTAGGTCTAATGAAACTAGTCTCATATCTTTTAAAACAATACCTCATTATGTTAAAACCCCGGACATTTCACTGAACAGCATTTACGGTTCTCAGATTTGTAGATGTGTGTGAAACTAGTTATTCTCAGGCTCTGGTCACTGTGGTTAAAACGGAACATAGAGATCCCCATATGATTCCCATATTTGGATGAAGTTGGGACTCTTTCTGGAAACATCCTCCTCAACCCGGCATAACAATATACTCTATAATTCTTATAATGATGAAGCTGCATACATTATTTCATATATGTCGCAGAAATTCATGAATCTACTGAGGTGCACACAAATCTCAGAGTCTCTGGCTTATGCGAGTACTGACTTTGTATAATCATGTGTTTGACATTTTACTCTGCATGAAAAGGGAAGGAAGTACTTGAGGCCCTTATGCTGACCTGCTTAATACTTGCCTGTTTTTTTTCATATGTTTGAAGCTCCTGAAGAACAGGGTCTCTTCAAACACCTATTATATTTAAAGGGCTATAAAATAATTATCTGATTTCCTTTGTATTGAATTACGTTATATAAGTTCAATTTTTTCAAATTAAATTTTTTTTTGGGGGGGGTTTACACCTTGTCTTTTGTTCTAAATCTTCCTCGTATTTCATACCTAAAAATATATGACGTGCCCTGTGAATTAAGATTAAAAATGAGATCGCAAAAGTTTTTTTTTAGCTGTGCCATTTTGCAATATGTATGATATTTTCCAGAGAAGAACCTTTTTTGGTTTTCGAGTTTGGTATCCATTTTAAAGGGGTTATGGGTACTCATTTGTTTGAAAAGGCGTCCTAACCCTTATAGACCTAGTCTTAGGGCAGACAGTTAGAGATAGCTTCTGAAGGTCGGGAGATTGAAATAGTGTATGGCTGTGTTATAACAGTTTTTCTCTGAGAATGTGGGAATGCAGTTTTCCCAGGTTACTATCCTACCTAGAATGGCAGAAACCTATTTCACTACTTGAAGTTAGGTGGCCTTTTTAGCATCATTACCCAATGCCAGTCATCAACAGTACATCATGTACGTTTAAACTTCTATGGAAGTCTCAGAATACTCTGAAAAGATACGTTTTTCACAGAACTGGCAGG
Source organism: Hiodon tergisus (assembly GCA_025775045.1). Lineage (NCBI taxonomy): Eukaryota > Metazoa > Chordata > Actinopteri > Hiodontiformes > Hiodontidae > Hiodon > Hiodon tergisus. The sequence goes on along the minus strand of JAOVYW010000307.1, from coordinate 3,251 downwards.
TATATTTGTTTATTACACATTATTGGGGATTATTGTGAAAAATATTGTGGAGAATGTTTTTAAAGATTATTTTTGTTACATGTTTAATTAACATTCTTTCCTCCTTATATTGTTCAGTAACAAATGAGTGTAGTGGTTATGTGTGCCATTGATAAACCAATTATGATTTTTGTTGTTTTTCTCTGTCTTAAATGGGTCTGTTTGTTAAAAAGTGTCTGATATCTATTATTCTTTAGTATTTTAAAAATGTTAAAGAGGAGTGTGCTTTTATGTGAGTTTTATGACATGGTCATATAAAAACTGACATCTGACAAACAGTTTAATTTATTACAGAATAAATGAGAGGGGCAGATATAACAGCTTACGTAACAGTCCTTTAGGTTAGAAAGAGAATGATGATTTTACGAGTATGTTTATTGGTCACCCAGTCTGATTCCACACCTTCAAACTCCAACACACCAAAAAGGAGTGCTGCATACCATAGGGCTAACGGTGGCTAACTTCCAGGTGCAAAACCTGCAGTCCATACCTTGACTCGCCCCTTTCTGAATACAAAGGTCGCTGATTTCAGAGAAAGGCTGCAAGAGGACATTCGGCGGTATAGACCGTATATGTATGATACCTCTTCAAAGCAATACAAAGACATGCAAATTGTAGGCAATTCATGGACAGAGATAGCAGAAACATTGGGATATGAAAAGTCTTAGATAAAGGTGGATGTACGATTTGTGGTTTGAATTAGTAGGCTTATACACTCAATGTCAATAATCACAAGTGATTCCTAAATGACAAAGGCATTCATCAATGACAAATTTGAGGATCAATTGGTCCATGTGTTTGAATAAAGGCACATCTGTCAAATAATCATGAAATACATGTGTCCACTGGGAAAAAAGCAGCACCGGCATTTTTTATGCAAGTATATCTCAACCTTAAGATGAGCCATGTTGGCTCTTGGCACTTATTGCCCGAACAGCATAGCAACTTTCCTCCTCCAGTCTCTTGAGCCTGTTTAATTCCCATGCCTCAGCCCTCCCCCGCTGCGCTCCCTTTTCTCTGAGGAGCCTTCTTGGTCCTCCCCTGGAGGCGGTGGTGTGGTTTTGTAGGGGGAGTTGGGGGGGGGGGGATTGGCTCTTCCAGGCCCCTGACCCTGAAGAATGCTTGGAATGCCTCACCCTTTCATGCACACACAGAATACCAGGTTGCAGGTTGGGACAGGACTGGGTCGGGATGCAGACAGCTCAGGAGCTTACCCTGAACCACTAAGTGCATCTTGGACTTACTCCTCCAGTAATGAAGGCCCACAACTCTATGTAAAACAAGTCAGCGTGACGGGCATCTTTGCTAACTGCTGCACTTTGTTTCTTCCAAAATTGCCAATCAATACACTGAATAACGCATTTAATTAGACTAGAGATGCGCTGCCTTGCCCACGCACTACTTTCTGAGGTCTGTTGCCCACAGCCATGATACTTAGCATATTAATTCTGTGCTGTTTGGAGCTGGGTAATGGAATGCTGTAGGAGATTTTGTGAGTAGATTCACCTGTAGGCTCTCGGTGCAATAAAATAAAAACTGCAATGCTTAAAAGAGCGTACTATGTTCAGTGACCAAAACCTGCTACATAACATAGTTTTTATATTGTACTGTGAATGCTTTAATTTTAGGTTAATGTTAATCACGATGCATATCTGCTATCAGTCTTTTTACACTGTCTGTTGGATTTGCTCATGGTTCTCTTATTCCTTCTACAGTTCATATGCCCCTCCTCAGTCTATCCTCCACCACTTTCTCTGATTGTGTAAAGCCAGATATAAGAATAAATGTCTCGGAAGAATGAGGTTGTCTCAAAGTTTCTGCCAAAGAACTCTTAAGCATGGTGTTAGGGAATTTCTTTCTTAATTCTTATTATATTTCTCTGAAAGATGAATCCAGAGGTGAGATGCCGCAGAGGTTTCTTTATAGAGCTGAAGAGATGTCTATCTGCTCTGTAGAGTCAGACAGAGGAGTCTATCGTTTGCATAGACCATAATAACATTATATAGTCTCAACATGTAGTACACCCAGCATAACTACGCACTTCCCTTAAGCCCCTTGATTATTTTACCCTTTAATCCCCATTCAGTACGTTAACATCGGGGTTGGCTGTTGCTTTTCAGTTTTGCAGCTGTTTGTGACAGTTAACAAAATGCTCTTGCATCTCAGCGCTCTTTACCACCACTACCATTTAAGCTGGTTCCTGAAGAGCGAACTTATTTTTATACAGGCACGAAATATTGCACACTTATAAAAAGAGCCCCATCCCATTTTCTGAAGCAAGACATTGTTTGCATGATCCATCGAGCCTTTGTCAAACGTTTCTCTTGACAATGGTATAACCCAATAATTATAGAGCAATGTCTGCAATATAACAGTATTAAAAATCTATAACAGTTCTATGGTCCTAATATAAGACTATAATGGTTGCAAAAGGGAACTCGAGAGGAGCTTGTAGGCCTAGCAATGATTCCATTTCTATGTGGCAGTGACTTTATCTTAGCTAAATAGCTCGACTGTCTTTCACTTTGATAAAAGCCTTTCAAAGAGGGTCTTGTCAAACCAGCAGTTTCGTGTCATAATGAAATGTCTTTGTGAAGTCTAGCCACTAAATCTGTGTATCTTCAGAGCACCGCAGTTTCACTCTGCCTTAGACAAGTCACCAAATCCTGTCACCACACACAGGGAGTCACCTTCAAGACAGCCATCTTCTTTGTACTCTGTAAGCTACACAGGTCAAAAGTGGCAGATGACAATTGCTGGACTCAAACCTTTGAAATCCAGCTCATAGGGTTCAGTCTGCGCTCAGGCGAGTGCCTTTATCAACTGAGCCACTGCCTCCTTGTTTTGAGTTTTCATTTGCCTCAGAATTTCAGAACAATTGGGTTTCAGAACAATTGGGTTCAGAACACGGATTTTATACAGAAAAGTATTAAGTGACTAATATGACTAATATGAAAGGACATTTGCTGATACATCTGTAGAATTCACAAGTGGAAATGACCACTAATTCTCCATTTTGAGCGATTTTCTAGCAAACACCCTCCGCACATTTTTCAGTTTAGCAGTTTTTAATTAATTTTACAGGAAAACCTGAAGGCATTGTTGAAATTTAATTAATGAAAGAGCATGTTTCTTACTTATTGTCTTAAGGAAATTGCAATCATCAACAGGTTTGATAACTGGATGTAAGACAAACACTTTACTTTGTGGCC
>JAOVYW010000306.1:0-17748 GCA_025775045.1 Hiodon tergisus | reverse complement strand
GAGGGGGGGGGGGGGGGGGGGGGTTAAAACATTAAATTTGGCTCGAGGTCCAACCACTGAAGATGCACAATTTCACCTCATGCCAGTTTGTGAGCAAAATGCTATTGGGTAGGCTGTTGGGTACAAGTTGTTTGCACGGATAAAAAAAAATATTCACTGAGAATCCTGTAGAGAGAGGGTCGGTGAATGATTGGGTAACTGGAAGTATGCAGTCTTTTAATTTGAATTTTAACGCATTCCTATTTTGACGTCTAACCAGTTTAATCCAGTTCAGTCTTTAAAATGAGTTTAACAGGCTGCAACAACAGCTTGCCGCCAAATCACCAAGGGTGACTTTAATAACAATTCCTCTCAGGAAATTTAGACTCGTTCACCAATGTGTGTCAGCTTCAATTTTATTCTGTTTTATTATCCATAAGTAGCGGATATTTGTAGGATATTTGTAGGTCCACTGAGGTGAGTTACATCCCCGAGATTGCAGCAAAATGGTGAAACGCATTTTCAATATATATTTCACATCCCATCGTTGGATTCATTTGAACAGCTCCCAAGTTTTTTACGTAAATGTAAACCTGTGTTTTTGGCTGAACATTTTTTGTACTGATTGAAGCAAAGTATCCTATTTAAGTGTTCAACCCTTTGCCCTCTGAAAATGTCTGGAAGCACATCACAGAGGAACAGACATTTCCCCAGCCTGATAACCTATTTGTGAGATTCTTCAGGGGTTTATTTGGAGAGATTCTGCCTGCTTTGGGTCTTAACTGCAGGCGTAGTACAGTCCAGTCCGTCTTTGCACACGTTCGGTCCGACTCCTTCACCGTCACAGATATCGGAAGGAAGCGCACAGGTCCACGCGGGTGCTTCTGGGTCCTGACGAAACGGTGATACATTCTCCCTCCAGTCCTGTCCCGTCTTTAAATCCTCCCGGGCCTCGACGCTTCGCAGCCGGAGATGCCTAGCCTGGAGGACGACAATACCACTGTCTAGAACAGCTGCGACCGCATCCTCCCAGAGAATTGTCTCATTCACTAAGATTAGTTACTCCGAATCCTGAGTGTGCAGAAAGAACCAAAAACAGAACACAACAACAGCACTGAACGCTTGCGTGACCATGCAATAACCCAGCTACGAGCGCAAAGTGATTAATGAAGACATTTAATAAACCTAAAGCCAAAATATTACAACGCGACTGCCTTCATGAAATGGTTCATTTGCATTGTGCTGTTGTTTTTTTGGTTTTTGTTTTTCAGAAACAGGGGTAGGTGTATTGAACTACATATTCATCTCTTAGCCATTCATTGTGTTATAATCTAGTTTTGTTCTTTCTCACGCAGGAGCACATCCTGCACGGTCCCTAGGATCTTATCTGCTCATATATCATATTTATATTAGGCGCTGGGAAAAGATTAGTTTTTATTTATTTATTATTAAATACGTTAGGCTATGTGTCTTTTCCACTTCCTCTGCTTTGCAGGTCTAATGTGCCAAAGTTTTAGATTAAAGCAGGCAAGAAAACACAAAAACACATGGTCTGTAACCAAGGAACAAACACACACACACACAGGGGGTTTGCAATAATATTTAAATTCAAATGTAAGCTTGTAATTCACATCCAGAACAGTGGGGGAAAAAAACAAAGTAAAAATTTACGTAACTGATTCAGTGAGTATTGCCACAAGGAGGGAATATAAAGGTTTGGACATTGACCCCACAGAATATTAACAATGACGTCACAGAATATTGACAATGACGTCACAGAATATTGACAATGACGTCACAGAATATTAACAATGACGTCACAGAATATTGACAAGGAGCCCACAGAATATTGACAATGACGTCACAGAATATTTACAATGACGTCACAGAATATTGACAAAGACACCACAGAATATTGACAATGACGTCACAGAATATTTACAATGACGTCACAGAATATTAACAATGACGTCACAGAATATTAACAATGACAACACAGAATATTGACAAGGAGCCCACAGAATATTGACAAAGACACCACAGAATATTAACAATGACGTCACAGAATATTAACAATGACAACACAGAATATTGACAATGACGTCACAGGATATTCACAAAGACACCACAGAATATTGACAAGGAGCCCACAGAATATTGACAAAGACACCACAGAATATTGACAATGACGTCACAGAATATTGACAATGACGTCACAGAATATTGACAAAGACCCCACAGAATATTGACAATGACGTCACAGAATATTAACGATGACCCCACCGAATATTGACAGTGACGTCACAGAACATTTAAAAGGGCTACGGTGAAGGTCTAAGGAAATGACGGACAGGTCTGTAAGCTCTGTAAAAAGTTCATGCGTCTGCGTGGACGAGAGATGAGCTCTGCTGGGATCCGCGACGCTGCAGCACGTCGAGATCGCCACATCATCCCCAGCGCTATCTCAACGCTGTTACTATTCATTAGACAGCCTCATCACCGTAGCACTTCTCTTTACTTTGTGGTATCATCATCAGTGAGCACATCTGCACCCTTTTATACCCTGGCTGTGGCGAAACCCTCTGAACCGGAGTACTGTGTGTTCCCAATACAACACACGGACATTTTTCATGCAAATAAACTGACCACTTGATTAGTTTGGAAAAGTATTGTTGTCATTTTTTATAGTAACTGACAATTATGCCACCTAAAAATGCTACAGTGGTGAAATACTTTTTTCCCCTCTGTATTTCTTCATAAATTTGTGAACAGAATCATGAATTCTGGACCGTACCAGCAAATTCAGTAGTGTCAGGGAATCCGTCCATGATATGAAACTTACCAGTTGGTGGATCATACAGCAAGACTATCCTTAACAAACAAGTTAAATACACAAAATAAACGCTGAAGGAAGTTTTGAAATGGCGAGAGTCAGACCTTAACCAAATTGCAATGTTGTGGCGGAACATGGAAAAACTAAAGTTCATGGAAATAGGCCCACATATATCACCGAGGTGTCGTGGTTCTGTAAGGAGGAATGGGTCAGAATTCCCCAGAACCGTTGTGCGGGACTGATCAGCACAGGAAACTTTCGTTGCAGTAATTTCAGCTGGAGGGAGAGCAGCAAGGTCCTGAATCTGAATGCTCATAACCTTTTTCGTCTAGGAAATTGAATTTTGGATCATTTTTCTCCAGAGCTAAATGAAAAAGTGTATTTTTCTGTGTCTTATCTGTTCAATAGGGTTATCTTTATATCATTATCTATTACTAGGACTTAGATGAAGCGCTGATCTCATATAAGAGAATTTGAGAGGGTGCACAATCTTTCCCTGGAACGATTTCCTCATACACCTTGTAACTAACGTATGGAATGATCCGGAATCTAAAACTTAAGCCCAATTCACATAAAATAGTAATCGCATATAAGATGAATTATAGTGTCCATTTGGCATTGGGTAGCTTATAACTTTTTTATTATGAACACTGTTCATGTGATAGCCACAAAGCGATTAGATGGATGCCGGCTGAAAATATGACTGCCAAATGTGTCTTAAAAAAATGTGGGAGCACTGAAACTGGCCAAGCATGAATAAAATAAAGCTGTGTGTTAATCAGAAAAGTGTTATATGTCGCTGCAAGAGAACAACGTTTCACCGATATAGTTTTAACAGGAACAAACAGGAGGACGCATTTAAATCCCTTGGGAGAAGAGTAGTGGAGTAGATTTTACAATGACCTCAACGTTCGCTTTTGCTCGCTCCTCTGTTTGACAGCAGTGGAGTTTGCACGGCGCGTATCTTGTGTTTTGTCAGAGTTATATCAGATCTGGCTGAAAATTTACTGAATCTGTATCCATGGGGACCGTTCTGTTTACATTGATTATTTTTCACCCTCCTAATAAGTTATTGCTCTTTAGTTTGTTTCTTAGCAGACGCCACGTTGCAAAATGCTTCTTATCTGGTTCCAATGTTGGATATCGACAGACGGTCCCCTCATCACAATTACAGCGCATCTTGTCCTCATTATACTGGTGGCCTGTTGCTTCAAGGACGGATGATTTTAGGTGTTACATGGTATGGACCCTCAGTACCAGGTCAAGGTGTTTATTGCAAGGCAAAAACAATATCAAAACATAATTCAAAAACGTGATTTTAAGAACTCATAAACAGGCAAAGAACAATGTGATCCTAAACCTTAAATGGTAAAAAAAAGAAAATAAAGAAAATAATGTTCACTGCATTAGACAAACAATGACGGTTACAGGACAGCCTATAATTTAGTGCACTATAGAAAAATGTGAAGTTCAACGTTCCTTACGCAGAAGAGCAAATGAAGAGTGTATCCATTAGGAATTGTGCATGCCAATCAAACTCTCTGGCACGTTCCTAAGACACGCCCCTCAGAAAATGCTTGAACGTTGTAATAGTCTACTTCACTCATTGCAAGAGGATAGTTGTTCGTGTTCAAATTTCCTATTATGAAGCGAACACAGTACAATTTTTCACACATTTTAAAATGACAGAAAATACATTTTACACGCAGACTGCTGATGTTTTTACACTTGATAAGCAGCTGGCCTGCTTTACGAACCCGTACAATTACAAACATCCCACCTTTGTGTCCAACTTTTGTTTCTTTATTTTTAAGAATCTTTTTTTTAACGTCCAGCATTCAATGTTTCAATGATTATGTTAATGGAGAGTTTTATACTGCTCAATTTTTACACACGGAGAGTGGCTCTGGTATAATAAAAGCAGTGATTGAAAGCAAAAGCTCAACACCTGGACTTTTTTCAGCAAAACTCTGCGCATTCAGCTTGCATTCACTCGAACCACAATTTCTGCTCCTGCTTTTACAAAACGCTTCATGCACGTCTCTACATTTAGCGGTTTGCATGGAAAATATCATTTTGAGAATGTCGAACCACAAATGCCAATTGACCTAATTCGCTCTTCAGCAGCGTAAACCCAAATTGCTTAACTTTTCAATTATTCTTCAGAGCTTAAGCGTGAATGAAAGAGCCCTCAAGTGAACCCTCCTGAATTGGGTGACAAAGGAGCAGCCAGAAGCATGGAGAGAGAGAGAGGGGAAGGGGGGAATGCCAAAATAACGGACTACGGGTTAAGCAGAAGGGAAGTTGGGCAGTAATACAGCCCAAATCCAATCACTTTCCGGTGGATCGGATCGTTAGAAGGTTTAGAAACGTCAACAGGTAAGTAATCATCAGTCGGTGAAGTTTAATTTTCCATTAACTGTACTGTTTCATGCAGTGTGGAGTTCTGTATTCAAAGTGATCGTAGCAAAAGAAAGCGTAGTGATAACTGTCATGCATGTGTCAAATTGTTAATTAAATTTCTGCATGCCAATATAACTGTATGTTTTCAGAAATGGACCACCCTCCACTGGTTGTAGGCGACTCTTCACTGATCAACATGGGACTGCCACTGGAGCAATGCGAACAATCGTGATTTAAGGCAGTGCATGACATATATTTACTGTCATTTTGAAGAAACACAGAGCCTCTGAAAGAGATGCTCGATTAGTATTCCATCCAGCTCACAGCACCGCTGCTGGCTATGTATCACTTCATAGTATTGACTGTGATTCTGATAAGGTCATGTTTTATTTTTCAAACAATACTCGAGCATGAGGCAAATGCCATGCAGCACGAGGGTATCATAATTGATTACTGATAATCTGGGCCGCCGTTGATTTTCCTGGCCAGAGTGGGGGGTATGTAACAACTTCTGCGCGATACACCATGGCTCTCAGAACGGATCTTAAAGTGTTTCTCATTAAAAAGCCTGAGTATGACACATTTCTGCTTGATTTTGAAGAGGGTGTTTGATAATTACCAAGCGACAGATTCCTGCACTGTAACTAAGATCTGATTAATTGAATTTACATCCATGTTATTTTGGGTCACAAGCCATGTTCAGGACATTTCATGGGCATTGGAGAACGGGTGCCTCTCAACTGACTTAATTACCGTTGTCCCACAATCAACCAACAGGAGTGCGTTATCAGCTTTATTTCCAAAGCAGTTAGACTGATTACAGCGGTTTTAACATGTTTTTACAGATGGGTAACATGGGTTTTGGGTTGACAATCCACGCAAAAAATCGGAAGGAATAATGGGGAATGAATTTCTGCGGAATATGCATTGGCTGACGGGCTCGGAGAGCAAACGGGACCCAGGAGCGGTGGCGCCCCGATGCGCCAGCTTTCTCTCAACTCTAATTGGCACTTGTGAGCGCAGGCTGAAGATCAGCGTGTAAATGAAAGGAGCCCGTGCCTAATGAAGGAGACACGGGCATCCCAATGCACCACAGGGCTCCCAGCCTGATCCAGTTTACTCCTCCTTCCTCAGCATCTCTCCTCTAAATTCTGCCCTGGCGAGCTGGAGCAGGGAAGATGGAAGGGTTCGGCCCATCCGGAGCCCCCAGGGAAGCGGCACGATAGCTGTCTAATTGACTACAGCCGAGATCAAAGATCGCTGAGGTGCCCGCAATTTGTCGACAGATTCCCCAGCTAACCAAATGGCCCCTCCTATTCATGCTTCATCTTCAGTTTCTCCTCTCCCTCATTATGCCCTCAGTGCTCAGGGCCAAGGCCAAAAACAACATTTTTATTATGTCAAAAGACACACATACACACATAAAAAATAAAAAAAATAAAAACTTTACATAAAATTTGTATATCTATAGTATAATATAGTATATCTTTAGTATAATATAGTATATTTAGTATTTTCTACTTAGTATAAGAAGACCACAGAGTTCTGCAACAGATGGCCTCCATAGAGCCCTGATCTCAACATCATCGAGGCTGTCTGGGATTGCCTGGACAGACAGAAGCAAGTGAAACAAAGTCTGTAGAAGAACTGTGGAAAGTTCTCCAAGATACTCTCCAAGATAAACTGCACAACAGTTTACCTAAGAGAACTGAAACAGTATTTAAGACAAATGATGGTCACACCGAATATTGAATTGATTTTTTGGTTGTTTTGATGTTTTGTTTTTTTACTGTTTCATGCCCTTTAAAGTTTTTATTTTATATTTAGCTATAACTTTTCATTTCATAATTTTTGAAAGCGACATCAATTTACAGAATGTGCCTAAGACATCACCACAGTACTATACATGTATACAGGGTCACTGAATTACATCATGAAAGTGATTTACTGAAAACCTTGACTGTCCCGACAGTTTTCATGAGCAGTGGTGAATTCAGTTCAGTTTTTTACATTTTTTTATATCTTTGACTCGTGGTTAAAAAAATTTGCAGCAAAGCAAAATGGGGAAAAAGTAAGTCTTGACAATACAGTGTAACTGTTGGAATGATTACATTTATTTGTTTATGAGCATGTCTGTCAACAATTTTTGTAAACATAAATGTCAAAACTAGAATAACAACCATCTTCTGTAATTTCAAAGTAAAGGGAGTCAATGACATTGTCTTCTTGCAACAATACGTTTTTAATGGATTTTATTGAACTGATCTGTGCGTGAGTGCATTATGTCTCAGTCGATCATTAGGGTGCAACCAATCGATTTAATACAATCATGTTAATGAAAAACCATATGCCGCAATTGTCAAAACTCTTAACGCAAAACTCCAAACCGAGCTGCAGATATCTAATTGTTTCCACACTTTTGCATTGGATTACACACAAATTACAACATCTAATATGACAATTATACATATTGTTTCCTGAGTCAGAAATATCTCAAATGTTTACATATTTTTCAAAGTGGCTCAAATGTGCAAGTATTTTTAAAAAATGATGGTGCCGCTGTCTTAAAAAAGGGCATGCAAATTCACACATAATGGTGAGGAACTTTAAAAAGCATGTCAGAAATAAATAAAGACATATTTCCATATTTTTAAGATGCTCTCTTTTCTATTTCCAGCATGCTTTTTGAAGTTTGCATGCACTTTTTAAGATGCCACTGACTTGCACATTTAACCCAGCGTAAAAAAAAGACCACATGAAAGCCTATGTAGATTGCATTCACTAAACGAATGTACAAGTCCCAATAATCCCAGAAAGGAACACCAGAGGGGAGAGAGCATGTGAGAACACTGCATTCCTGCCTCAGTGTCCTGCAGTATCAAATTAAGGTTTTCTGATCAAACTGTTTTTTGACATGCGACGTAAGTTCACTATCCGTTTAAATTACTGAGCGATACTGCTAAGTTTTTTCCTTTCGTTTTAATGATCTAACAAATTCTGTCAAGTTCTGCCCTTGGCCGTGGGGATCTGGTCTTTTTGCGCCAGTCCCCGGGGTCGGCAGATTCCCATTGGTCAGATTCTAGCAAGGCGGGAGGGCTTCCCGATCCAGGCAGTAGGTGTCATTTCTGAAGGCAAAATAACAGCATTCGAGAACCAGCGTGCATCTCACCACTCTCACTCTGTTTTGTCTCTCAGCAGGATTTTATATCTGCAATCTCTCCCAGACCCCCATAAGGCAATTGAGATCTGGTGTGTCTCATTGCTGGGGGAGGAATGCAAGTACGATTGATATCTGGGGTGCTGAGGACACAGTTCAAATGCTCCTGGGGGTGGTCGCTTTTTCTATAAAATGTGCTACTGCCTGATTTCACTGACGTCACGTCCAATGCATGACGGACATTCACGTTGTCCCAGACCACAGCTAATGGTCAGAGTTGACCAATCATTGAGTTACACGTATAGCAGTTGATACAATGCAGTACATGGACATTGCTTGGTTCCATAGACGAATTTGAGGAACCCAAATTTCACTTTACTTCACTGTGATCTCGCTGTTCCTACCAGTGCTGCAGTATCAGTCTAATTTAAGTTGAGATGATCGTACAACTGTAAATGACGCCTGCTCATTTTATACCGACGACAAATGACGGAATCGGTTCACGGCGGCGCCTAGCCCAGGAAGACGCTTCTGGCTGCTGCTAGCTGAAATGCATTCAAAATGTCCCAGCCATTATCCTAGCTTCTGCTCAGAAAATACAGAAAAAACTGTTCACATTTCAATGTTTACCATGCGCTCGGGGGAAACGTACACTGTCTTCTCAGTGCCATCCCTTTCCATGTCTTCTTTTAGCTTCAAATTAATTTATTCACAAGGACCTTGTTCACAAGCTGGTGTTTTCTGAAAACAGAACGCTTCAATAGCTGTGACCTTTAATGTTACAACAGTTAATGTCACCACAAGGCTGAGCCGGGGTGTCTGTTGGCTCTGTTAGTTTCCTCGGTTTCGGGTCGCAATTCAACACAAAACATAATTGATTCAGAAGTTTCTAGCGATCGTTCAACCCTTTCAAGAACAAAAAAAAAAAAAAAAAAATTTATTTCTGAAAGGGAAATATAGCAGTTTCATGGCACTTCCGCTGTGGTTTTCATTGAAGAATGTTCGTGAAATTAATGTAAACTGAATTGTGCAACACAAAAACCGATTAGCACTTTTATGTGCAATACTTTCTGAGCCATACTGCCACCATTAATACCATTATTCTAACCTGTCTGCTTGGAATCTTTTACCTGGTCTATTTTTATATCACAATGAGTTTTCTATGACGCATACAGTGAACTGCGACGCATTCATTTTGTAGCGAGGATTGCCATATGAAGTGGTTTAGTACCTGCAATTGTAATGACAGTCAAAACATGTCACACCTGAGCTCCAGAAGTCTAGGCACTGTTGGCGGTCTTGTTTGCAAAACCCTGACAAGGTGACATCGCAGTAGGCGGACCCTGATGGTGGGACATTTTTGACCACCCAGTCTTTACCTGGTCAACCTTCGGTCAACAAAACTGGATCATTTAAAGTGGTATCACATCTCTCTTCCGTTGCCATAACCTGCGTTTTGATAAGATCTGCAGGAGAAAATGTGGGCAAATAAAACATGTGGATGCATTACTTACTTCATTCCTGAAATAAGATTCCCACCTTTCCATTACAGAAGCTGGATATCTACTGGAGCTACCCAGATCGTGTGCCTTTCTGCAGGAAAAAAAAAAGCAGGACATCTCCTGGACTTTAAAGTCAAGAATTACTTGTTACCAGCCCAATACCTTTCACCACTACAACACCTACCGCCCTGCTGACCCTGCTAACTTTGCCAACGCTGATCCTCAATACATCGCTGATTTAATCTTATCAAGGTGAAGAGGAGACAACAGTGATTTGATCCGTGTCTCAGGCAAACCCTCGTCGTTAAAAAGCTAAAATGATGCATTAACATATCGCCAGTGAAGGAGGGAAGGGTGGGCATGCGTTTATTAATTTGACAGTAAGCCAAGCTGGACCCTTTAACGCTACAATCTCATCATGATTGCATTCCAGATTTTCATTTCAACTTTTTGAATGGCTGAGATGAGAATTGGTCCTGCAATTCTAACCCGGTTCCCTTTGTTTTAAGCTGCCTCAGTTTACTGAATTTTACTGAAGTTTTGAGAGGGTTACCTACTCCTTTGCCATTTAATACAATTCCCAGGAGTAGATCAATTAATCCAACGTTCTGCAGAAGGTAAAGTCTCTTGGTAATTAAAAAATATGGATTGCTGAGGCTTTGTCTGTTACCCATGGAAACGTTCTCAATCAGGAATTGAGTTTTTACCATAAATTACCAAGTTAGCTTTTAGCAAGTGTGACGGAGCTTGTGGGGTTTTGAATTTAAAACGGTCCATAATACAAGTAGGCTTTAAACATTTTCTTAAACTACAAAATGAAAACACCTTAAAAGGATCCCTAGATAGGTGACAAGGGAGCTGGCTGTTCTGATTGGCGGGACATCCGGTATTCATACCTCCATGCATACTCATACAGAGGTGTTGCTCTGCATCAAATAAAGGAATCCATTACCTGTGTCTGTGACAGAAAATGTGGAATTTAACACCCCAGTGTGGGACTGAATAAACACAATTTGTGCCAATTTGCTCAGTCTTCGTTACATGCCTGCTCATTGTTGCATGCCAATTGTGTACAGCAGCTGTCTCTGTTAAGCTGCACTTGTTCCCGCGACGAGCTCTGTCTCTCTAAGGAGAAAGAGAGGGAATGGAGAAAGCAGGGTGATTGTGTGGAGGCACAGGGATGGTTTTTGACACAGGTCTACTTCCGCTGTTGCGGACCGTGTGAGGAAAGTCACATGAAACCCTGCTCTTATCAAGTATTTTATTTTTTGTCTTGTTTTTCCCTTGCTTTTGAGTGGTCATCCGGGAGATGAGATCAGACGCCTTGTCAGCACCACTCACCTGCTGTTGGTTAACACCCTTCAGGCTCGACGTTAATTGTATCTCCATCACTCATGCTGTCATTCTCATGAAGAGGAGAACGTGAACATCACCTTGCTAGGTAGGGCATGCACTGCAGAGAGAATAATTCAATTGCATTCATTCATTCAGTCATTAATAATAACTCTGTTATTTTAACTTAAAATAGGCCTGTATGACTATATTGTCATTGCATCATCTATAATTTAAACTGAAATCAATATCCATGTAACCCTTTCTTCTTTATGCATTTTCAACTTTCACAACCTCATCTCCTTCCATGTCTGATCTTGTGTTAAGCCCTGCTTTTGTATTGTGGCCACACCGGGACTGTAATTTCAGCCCTCCCTCTCCTAAGCATCAGGGAGTTCTGCCAGATTTGAGGGGGACAGGCTCTTTTTCTCTGGGAAGTCTAGGAAGTTGGTAGCTTGTGTCCAACTGATTTGCGTCGGGGCTAAACGGTTTGGTGCAGAGCTGCAGAGCTGCAGAGCTGCAGAGCTGCAGAGCTGCCTCCTGTTCCAGATTTGACACTGCTCCCCCATGGGCTTTGTGAAGCACATTTATAACTCTCTGTAGCAAGGCTATGATTTGGCACATTTTTATTAGCAATTATATTGTGGTTTTGCACGAGCAGTAGAATTATGTCTTTCCCCGCTGAATGGAAATTCAATATATTCACGGTCATCCTATTATTGTTCTCAATGTCAGCTTGACCCCTCTGAAGCTTAAACTGAGGGTCCATCTCCGGCTGTAGAAGCATTTGCATGATGACAGAGGTCATTACTCTGATCTGGGAATCTGGGAAAAAAATTTCCCCGACGTCTGACTCTGCAAGGAATAGCATGGGCCGTTTAAGGTGAAGGAATGCGTGAGGTGAAGCGCTGTTTTGGGGAAAGGGAGGCCCCACTGTATTTGTAGTTTCTAGCCTAGCCTGGCGGGCTAACTTCAGAGACCTGGGCTGACTGCTTTGCCAAGGCTGAGGCGAGCGACAGCCTGTGGCGGATTTAATGTGCACTGACATGGCAAGCGGTTGTCCAGTCAGAGTGACTCGATTTAGGACCCTATGAATGTCACTCTGGGCATAAATAAGAATGAGATTGTAACTTATTTACTCGGCGGACGCTGTTATAAAGACAATAATGTAACGCGGTCACAGAGCAGGATTGTGTAGCTCAGTGGTAAAACAGATGTGTACCCGGCCTGCTGTCTGCGAGTCCACAGGTTTAATTATCATACTGACTTCAACCTGCCAAATAGACCAGAAACCGAAGTTGATGACATTGAGCATTGCGTTGACCTCATCCAGACATTATGAGTGGCTGCATGCTTCCTTCTGATGCATTACACAAAAATGTGCAACACTGTGTGTTTCCCTCTCTCTGGGCACAGGTAGGGAACAGCCCTTTGAAGCAGGCGGTTTCATTCAGTTCCTTTCATTTCTCATAAGCCCGGGGATTTTGCCGGTCAGAGCAGAGCCAGGCTAGAAATAAGGGCCCTGCCACTTAATCACAGCGGGGCACTGCCTCTGGATTTTCACAGATTACCTTGTAATTGGGTAGTAGGGTAAGAGTTAACACATGTCAAGGAGGATTAAGCCCAGGTGTTTCAGCACTGGGTTGTTGAAGAGAGAACTCATCCTTTTCCGCGTGAAAAAGGGACCCAGAAAGGGATGGACAAGGACGTGTTTGCCCTGTCGTCACGGTGACACAACAAGAGCAACCTTCAGCCATGAACTTGACTTCCCTCAGAAAGTGCAGCCAAGTTAATAACCACACAACATTTCAAGCAATGGGGGAAAAAATCAATCAGGAGACAATGGCAATTCAGATATGATTGACAGGACACTCCACAAGCCACATTTAATAAATGCTGTCAATGAAGGTTATTTAGATCCCAAGATATCAACGATCAGTGCTGTTCAGTTATGCACGGGGTGCAAAAACCAACAAACAGCCTTGTGCAAAGCATGCAATAGTGTGAATACTTCATGCAGAATGGCCATGTATTATTTTTCATTCCTATCTTCCCTTTCATCACATTTTTATTGTGCTGTAATAATGTTATACTGCCTCTGAATTTGTCCTTCCGCACTGGCTCAGCGTTTGCCGCTATCTGGTAATCATTCCATTTGCCAGCCGACTGGTGTATTTAATTCTTTGATTCACTATAATTCCTCCAATCATGTAATCTGTGGGGTCTGCTGAGAGCCCCTCCATCAGGGGGAATAAGCGGGCCGTGGCTTCTGGAACGGTTGCTGTGGCTGTCCGACTCCAGCCAGCGGAGCTGAAATTGACGCTTGACCTGTACGGGGAAGGGCAATAAAGCAGGCACTGAAATCTCTTCTTCTTTTTTTTCCTTTTTTTTCCAAAGCGGTTTTAATTGGGGTTTTTTGGCTGCTCTTCACACTCTTTTCCTCTGCCCTTTTGCAGAGGCTGCATCGTGGAGGGAGATGTATCAGAGACCAGCTGGGCCAGGCCGTCCCATCCCTGCAGAGAGCATGGCAAATGGAAGGCCTGCGCTTTACTTTCTACGCCTCACTTGTCCGGGTAAGAGCAACAAACAACTAAGATCATGTCAGGGATCATAAATAGTGGTTAAGGACTGTGGACTCCACGTTTAGGAGCCACATCAAATAGCATTTTGAGAGAAAAGTTTAGAATAAAGTACATAAGTGGATTTATAGACATGGTTCATGGACATTTGCCTGGATTGAGATTCCTAGGTTAATTCAAGCAGTACATATGAACTAAGTGATTCGTGATAAAGAGAAACAAGATTTTGAAAACTTTAAATCGAATGATTAAAACAAATAAATAAAGTTAACTTAGATGATTATTGTTTTACTTACATTTTAATTTAATTATTTTATCCTGGATCATTCATCAAATTAATTCCATAAACTAACATAAGTGTTTATCAGACGTACAGTAAATAATACACGTGTTTTGCAGATATGTTAGTATCTACTAAAATAAATAAAAACTATAGTGTAAAATATGAAACCAGGTAAACCAGGTCACCTTAATCACCCCTATTTAACCTGTTCACTATCCCACTAAACCCTGATTAGCTAGGGGCGCTATGGGGTTTTAGTTTTTTTAGATAAACTCCAGTTTTCTTGGATGCATTTCCCAAGAGATTAATGTTTGCATTCTTAGTTTTTATTTTCTTGCATATGATTATTGGACAGCAGCCTCTGGCCATTCTGAGCCAAGAGAGATAACAATTCAATCCTGAATAAATAAATTTCACATTTGATATTCTGCCAAAAAAGCAAAAAAACATAGTAATCCTGACTTTTAAACCCAGCAAGTTCCTCAGTACTGAAAAAAAGCCAAATGGTACCTAGTCCACCTTCTCTGTGGGAGATTCCAGGGCTAGTCCACTTCCCGTGGTAAGAAGTGTTTCTGGGAAGTTTATTTATTTATTTATTTATATATTTTTAAATGTATTTTTTTGGGTGAGTGGGCTGGTGAGAGAGCAAGCTCTTACCCTCAATTCGTTGTCTCCAAAGCCCTGGGGAGGCAATTAAAATGCAGAAGAATTCCACCTGAGTCACTGATAATGAGCCCCAAAGAGTCTTCTCATGCATGAGCTGATGTGCACCGAGTCAACCAGAGATGGCCCGGGACACGACCCGGCCCGGAGGGGAGATGTACCACACACTCCTTGTGTGGGACAGCCGAGATCGGTCAACAATTCCCCGTTATCTCAGCATGATAACAGCGGCGCAGCGGTGGGAACAGCCCCAGCCATGCAGATGTGGGTTGCTGGGATTTTTGTTTGTGAATCACAACTGCTTAGCCTTGCAGGGTTCAATTATGCAAGGCAATAATTTAACCATATGGCAAGAAATTGACTTTTTTTAAAGAACAATACATCTGTAGGGGTTCCCATTTGAGAAAATTGTTGACCTCTTCTTGACAACTTTAAATAATTTGCATGCATAGTAGACATCAATCAAAGCCGATAATACTTCTGGAAAATATGGATGTGGCCTTCCATTCAAAGGCTATTTCATCCGGAATGACACACTGAGTGAGAGTCTGAATTCACGTTGTTTGTAAGGTAGCAGCGTTTCGGTTCGAATCTTATTCTGCAGTGTGTAGGGGAACCCTGAAACATGGCTAGAAAACGTGCACGCATCAGACCTAACGCGGTGCCTGCCGTAGTAGGTCAGTGGGTAATTGAACAAACTTTGATAGCGATCCCTAAAAATACCAGCGTCCCCGGTGTTGGATGATGAGCTGCATTGTCTCAGCACCACCCGCCGTGCTCCTGTTTTAAGCCCCTTTCATAAAAACATGAACATTCTCACCGATCTATCTACAGCTCGAACCCGTCGTGGAAGAGCAAACCCATGTGATAAACAAAGATGAGCTGTTACTCAATATGTGGTGTTGCCGTGCGTAAATTAGAATGGATGTTGTCGAAAAATGTATTGGCGGAAACCGTAAGGCGCTCAAGGAATAACATCCCGGGGTTTCAGGTCCAGATTCAGTGAAACAGCCACAGAATTGTCTATTAACTTTAACCAATGGATCTAAGCAAACCTCACCTTGTTGTTGATTAGAAAAATAAGCAATTAAATTAATTAATGACAGGAATAGTCCCTATAGAAAATATCCGAGCTATATTACTTTCTGTAATTAGTTTATTTTATTTTTTAAACTGCATTTTAATACTTTTCCTGAAAATTTGTGGATTCCGTCTAAAGCACAAGATGTGAAAAAACAGGTTGAAAAGAAAAAAAACGCAAAGACCGGGGACACAGTGCTAAAAATCTCACACTGCTGAAAAGCAGACGTCATTTTGAAAACTGAACTAAAATTACACTCAGGAAGCTTGAAACACAGTTTTGTCTAACTATAGCCTTACTTCCAGGCAAGGGAAAATAAGCATAGTCTCCCAGAAGAAGAGAACGAGGCTTCAAACTGCTGAAAAACCAGGTCGCGTCTCAGAATCACTCTTCCGCCGCAGTCCAAAGTTACATTCATACACAATCTTCTTTACTGTTTTCTTTTTCTCTCCACACATCTCTCACATCCCACACACCAGCTCTTTCAAAGTGCCGTGTTTTTTTTTTTTATCCACACGGCTGACAAGCGATCATTAGCAACCAGCTGCTGCTCCGACTGGCTGTGTTGATCTACGCTTTCAGCTGAAACCATTTCCTCTCTGTGCAGATGCCGTCGGTAATGCGGCAACACTGATCGCCGTTTTACCGTGTTACCAAATGAATGGCCCAGGGTCCGTGAAACCCCCGTGCAACGCCAAGACATTGGGCTGTGCGTACAGGAACTCCTTTGTCTTAACTCTCTTTGGGTTCAAGGCCCGGTTACAAAAGGTACACTTTGCAGAAAACTGAGTCTCTCTGCCGACCCCGGCCCGACAGACGGACGCAAGGCGCCCGATGTGTGAGGCAGGGAAATCTCTCTTCCCCTCGCCGGGTTCATGTTTCAGCTATGGTGTGGACCCGCATGCGCCAATCATGTCAGAGAGGGCAGCGAGAGTCAGGACCAATTATCTTTCATCACACTTCCCTACTGATTGTCCACTTTCATGCAAATGTCCCAGGACCCCAAGCAACACTCACCTCCAACAATTTGAAACAATTTGCCGCGCGGCAGACGTGACAGACGACAGAATCTAAAAGCCATTATAATGGCAAAAAAACTAGTATAGAGGGAACAGGCTGTTTCTACCTGGTGCGTTTCAACTCCACTTGATCAATAATAGGGACTCTGTATGATAATTATATCAAGAACTAAATTAAAGAGGAGTCAAGAGAGGTTTGGTTGGGGGGCAAATCTGCGGAGCTAATTAACCGTCTTTAACTGAACTTTTCCCAATCAGAACAATAATTCACGAGCCTACAGTCTATTACAGGAAAGATTAATTGGTTCACAGTTATCCCCGAAGCTTTAACTTCAAATAGAGCCCCCGGACTGGTAAAGTGGACCGAAGGCCTTTGCCAGCAAATTGGAGAGAAGTGCGACAGTGCTCATTCTTGTCAATGTTGGAAGGTCTCTTTTACACAGCAGGGGAGCGATACTGCTTTTGGGGAGTCCTGAGAGGGTCGTGCAGGGTGTCTGTGGACTGTGTGCATCCTATACACTAAATAAACAGTGCAATAGAGCTTACGTGCGTATTCGTTCCTCGGATGTGAGTGTCAAATGTGTGGAGGTCTCCACACAAGCATTGTCTGTACATATCAAAACTGACTGGCAAACATCAAATGCATAGATTTTTTTAAATATATACGGATAAGGAATGGACTTTACACTTTCTTTGTAGAATATCCCAGGAATACAAATTTAAAAATCTACTTACAACAAAAAATGCACTCAAACCCAGTTTGCCCTGCATGACAGAAAAAAATCAATCAAATGAGAGATTAAGTCACGAGGCAGCATAACATAATGGGTTTGTATCAGGTCTCTCTCTCTCTCTCTCTCTCTCTCTCTCTCTCTCTCACACTCTCTCTCTCTCTCTCTCTCTCTCTCTCTCTCTCT
>JAOVYW010000305.1:0-17749 GCA_025775045.1 Hiodon tergisus | reverse complement strand
TTGGAATTGTTTCAGTAACCATCATTATAAATGGTAAAAAGTGTAAAATTGTAAGCTCACTGTAACTTATCAGTTTCCGTCAGCTAGATTACAAAATAGTAATAAAAACTTGGTCTTGGCTTAATTGAGGCCTTGAGTTCAGGGGTGGATCCAGATTATTTTCAAGTGGGGGGCACCAGGGGAAGAACCGCGCCTGCTTGAGTATTCCTTAACATCACTATGATGTCAGATTTTTCCGCTTGTAAGTCACCCTGAATAAGAGAATCTACTTAATGTGAAAATCATTTTTAAGCTACCCGAACCAGTTAATGCTATGCCTTCTTGACAGGCAAGGGAGGGAGACACTAATGTAATTTGATATCATTATTTTCTTGTGATTTTATATAATTTTAGTTTTAAATTCAAATTCAAATTTAATTTAATAGGAAAATAGTGTGATACAAAATCAGGTTGTAATACTTTAAGCTGGTGGTTTGTGTGCAAATGTGCATGTCAGTGGTGGATTGTTTCATAACAGCAAAACTGGGGTAGCCAGCTACTGCAGATTAAAGATTTCTCTGTAGCTACCAAACTGTACACAGGGTCAGAAGATCTTGGAGGTAAAAGGAGATGGTATTTTTACAAACAGCCAAAGTGGTTACTGTAAACATGTCTCCCACGGCGCGCAAGTATCTTCTTAAAATCAAGATTAAAGATTCTCCTATGTCTTCATATGACTAAAAACCAACCAGAAAACGCATTCATGGTCCTCAATTGACACTAAATGCCAAGAAGCAATATATACAAGAAGTTTATATTCTGTACATGACTGTACGTTATATTCTGACTGTAAAGTCAATTCATTAATGTTTGTTTCTCAGTCATCATCAGTCTTTTTATTAGGGGCAATATCAACAAAGTACAACATAACTACCAATGAATCTCTAAGTAATGTGAATATTCTTTCCAACTTATTCAAATTAACTGTATAGTGGAGTCCCAGCTTTCTGTTTGGTTAATTAGTCGGACTTGTGGCCCATTTGTTCCTGGTAGCACTTCCTGCATTTTTGTTATAGCTAAGTACTTAAACAGGTTTGCTTTAGTAAATATTTAGCTATAAATGGATAAATGTAAATAGTAAGTCATTATGGACAAGTTTCTGCTGAGTAACGCAGCAAAAATAACTAAAATGAACATGGTCAGTGTGTATGTGCCAATTGAATTACAGAAATATACTATGTGTACAATGTTTTGAGTTTTATATATATATATAGAACATATATTTCCAATTAAAATATGAATAAATTATGCAAGCCATCAATTCATTTTTATATGTATAAAATATGGTAAAATGGTGAATATGATAGTGTTATATGCACTCACCCAGTTCATAAGGGGCATAGGTAATAGACATGGCTTTTCAAGGACAGAATGCCTTATTTATGCCCAGTCCCGGAGCAGGTGGCAGTCTCTGTTGGGGCACGGTGATGTCCTTCTGTCCTGCTCTCCAGCAGCAGGGCATGTAGGGTACTGGCTGTGTTTTGTGCCTGACTGTCAATGGTAGTACACTGGGCAGTCTGGTGTTGCTTTTGTTCTTTGAAAACAGCTAAGTGCTATAAGTTGTTGTCCGTTTCAGAACACTAACACACTTTGCAGAATAGATGCGTTTCATTGTATACAATATATGAAGCTCCCTGCTGCTCAGGATAGTTTTTATGCACTAGCTTTGTATGTGCTGATCATTTGTTTATATAAGAACCATTGCTGTCAGTATATGAGAGGGACTACATTTTTCTTGTGCGTTACTGGGTCAATTCCTAAAACGAGGACAGCTAGCAATCAGATCAATTAGATTGAGATCGACGTTTTATTAGCTTTAAATTATTAATTTTCAATAACTGTCTATTTGAAATCTATTCTAGCAATATATTTATTTCAAATGAACGAAAATATTCTGTACATGAGTTACAACGCAGAAAAATGTTAAGAACATTTTTACATTTTTAAAAATGCGCAATCGGTTTTTTGACTGACTTATCTATACACGATGTATATATATTTTTTTTTTCTACATTCTCTACCCAAAAAAACCACTTCATTAGTTTAGTGTGAGACCCTTTTATAGATGACAGTGTGAAACCGTATGTGGCCGTATGAAGACAGATCCCCAGCGAGACAAGTGTTTAATAATATGTAAAGTCAAGACTCTGAAATGACGTTGTAATTATCGGAGGATCCTTTGTGTTAATTGGTTTGAACTGAGATGAGAATCGCTGGTGCTCTACCCTTTTTCCCAGACATTGTAGTGTGGTGTGGTGACTCATTCACGTCATGCATGGGATACACACAGAATTATAGGATACACTAATCAGGTATAACTGAGCCATTACTGTTTTTTAGTTTAGTTTAACAACAATATTTAGTTTTTATTCTACTTTCTTTATCTGGTTATTAGTGTGGTTACAAAATGTATTGTGTTCAAGTTGGGCACATCTATGCACATACTGGAAATGGCCTGTATGTCATTTTATGTCATTCTGTACATTCCATGTTTTTAATGTGCCGTTGTTAATGCTGGTTAATTGGTAACTTGCTGTAATGGCTGTCTGAATACTAAATTTATCCTGCAAAAGATGACTCTTGGTTCTGTTTTTGTAAATTAATCAGTGTGTGTGTGAAGAAGCTGCTTTTTGTACGTTACATTTTTCCTGATTAATGTTAAGGTTACTAGTCATTAGTCCAGAAGGGCAGTTCTTTGATGCCACAAAGTCACATTTATGAAACTTCTATGAAAAAGTCATGTAAATGTCAAGGTCTAGCAGTATAGATCAGATTCAGTGACATACCACATGGCCAAAAGTATGGCGACACCCCTTTAAATTAGTGGATTTGGCTATTTCAGCCACACCCGATGCTGGCTGGAGTATAAAATCGAGCACATAGCGTGCAATCTCCATAGAAAAACATTGACCACCTTTTCAACAAGTCAAATTTCTACCCTGCTAGAGCTGCCACAGTCAACTGTAAGTGCTGTTATTGTAAAGTGAAAACATCTAGGAGAAGCAACAGCTCAGCCGTGAAGTGGTAGGCCACGCAAACTCACCGAACGGTACCATCTAGTGCTATAGTGCTTAGCACGTAAAATTTGTCTGTCCTCAGTTACAACACTCACTACCAAGTTCCAAACTGCCTCCGTCAGCACTTTTCGTCAGGAGCTTCATGAAATGGGTTTTCATAGCCAAGCAGCCTCACACTAGCCTAAGATCACCATACTCAATGGCAAGCATCAGCTGGAGTGGTGTAAACCTCACCGTCATTGGACTCTGGAGCAGTTGAAACACATTCTCTGGACTGATGAATCACACTTCACTTGTCTGGATGCCAGGAGAATGGTACCTGCCTGAATACACAGTGCCACCTGTAAAGTTTGGTGGTGTAAAGTATGTGCCCAAGGCTTGGTCTATACAGAAATGGGTGGCCAAGATCAGGGTGGAACAACTTGTCAGGCCAGAGCCCTGACCTCAACCTCATCAAACAGCTTTTGGATGAATTGGAACGCTGACTGCAAGGCAAGTCTAATCGCCTAACATCACTGCCCAACCTCACAATGCTCTTGTGGCTATTTGGAAGTAAGTCCCCGCAGCCATGTGCCATCATCTTCCCAGAAGAGTGGAGGCTGTTATAGTGGTAAAGGGGGGGACCAACTTCATGTTAATCCCCATGATTTTGGAATGAGATGTTCAACGAGAAGGCTTTGACATACTTTTGGCCATGTAGTATATGTGTGTCAAAAAATATGTTAAGATTTTTTTTTAAACAACCTTAGTCTTCACATTATTTAATCTGAAAAGAGTTATACTGTGTAGTAAAATTGATTTAAAATAAATTTACCTCAGAATCACCACTAGATTTTTATTTTGCATTATCAAATAATTGAGATAACTATTTAATTAATCTTCAGATTTTTAAGTGGTTAAACCTTTTAAATTATTTTTATAGTAGTTTGGCATAGCATTCAAACGCTTTGCATTAACCTAGTATTCTCAACCCCCTTTCGCGCACCAGATGGTAAGCAGAAAAGAGGCTGAAAAACAATGAAAAATGTCTTCCCCCTGCTGTTTGGATTCTCAGATCTTAATCCACCGTCATTTATTATGAAAACACTTCCATACTTGTCATTGTGTACCAGCCATAATGTAGTGCATCTAGATGTTCAAACATTAAGTGTACCTGGAGACTATGATGGTGAATAAAAATGACGGTGAATAATAATGATAATGATACAAAAATTGATTGTTTGAATCTGTAATGAAACACCAAAAATATCTTAACATTTGAAACTGATTAAAAGGCTTTCAGACACAAATATGCATGCATGCTAATCACACTGATTATGAGAGTACAGATGACTGATTTGTGGAACATTTTAGTAGAGCGTCTTCATTGTACGAAAGTGTACATTAATTTGGGCATTTTGTTTAAAACAAATACAATTTATGGATAAAATGCTGAAGCCCTTTTACAGACATTTTTCCATGTTTCATAAGAAAAAGATGCATTTCAAGGGCATTGATCTATTGCTATATACCACTGTATATGATTCCGCTTGCTTCGTATTTTTCAGTGTTTTTCAAGCAAGATGTATTTCGCCTATGCATAGTGATGAGCAGGTACCTCATAGCTGATCTCTTTTTTTGACTTTACTACAGGTTGACAAGAAGATTGTCCGAACAGAAATAGGTGTCTTGCTTCGACTCTCTCACCCAAACATTGTAAGCATTTTGCCTACTTTTCTAACTTTTCTAAGCTAGACACTGCAATGCATTATGGCAATTCCTTATAGTAACATTGTTCCCCAAAAAAATGTTCAAGCAGATGCATGGATTTCTAAAATTACTGTTTAAAAAAGCGAGCAAAAAAGTCGGTAGACATCAATTTATGTTTTTTAATTTGCCTTTGGGAACATATTTAGTACATATCATGTCTCCGTCAATGGAGGGTCTGGGATAACAAAGTTATTGCTTCTTTTCCTTGCAGATTAAACTGAAAGAGATATTTGAGACCCCAGCTGAGATAAGTCTGGTCCTAGAACTGGTCACTGGGGGGGAGTTGTTTGACAGGTCAGTCTTCTCATTTCATACCTGGGAAATGTTTCTGGCTGTGCCTCTGTGTATGAATATACCTGGCTTGGATACGTCAGACAAAGCATTCAGCTTAACACACAGTTAGAGTGTTCAACAGCCAAAAACAAACTACCCATCTAAAGCATGAAATTAGTGTGTATAGTACCCTTTTTGTTTGTCAAATGGTTGGGATCTATACTAATTTCACCCGTTGGGTTTTATGTTCCTTTCATGCAGTTATTTCTTCCTCAATTTATTTATTTGTGTGCAGTGATTTAGAATTTGTGGGTTAAAAATCTTCTTTTACCGAAAAGTAGAAATTCTCTTTTTACTGAGAAGTTACCAAAATAGTTCTTTGCGTTTTTGGGAATTTTTAACCATTCTCAAAACATGTTTATGTAATAGGTTTTTACTATATTTGCAATGCATTTGATTATGCACCGTTTGTATATATCCAGAGCGACTTCAAATTTGAGGTTCAGTGCTTGTTACAATGTAATGTAAAATAGTGTGAAATGGTGTTTTTAATCCGGTGGCAAGGTGCTCCTGTAGTTAGAGCACTGTAAAAGTATGAGAATGAGGCCTCCATGGGATAAGAGGTTGGATGCTCTCTCAGTGGCTCTGGCTTTCTCCCATGCCCCCAAGGGGTGCTGCTGAGGGTAATTAAAGGTTTTCAGGTCACTCCGTTTGAGTTCTGGGTTCCCTTGCTATGACGTCCCATCCCGGCATTGAAGGCGTGTTCTTCCTGTTCCAGCCTTTAAGGAAATAGAAGTAGGGGAAAAAAAATAATTGAAACCTGTGAAATTGGGGTCGTTGGGGTTTTGAATTTTAGGGGGTTTACTGACTGACCAGATTTGATGGATTTGAATGGCACTATAGTATATTTTACTGCTTCTTATTGCCCTCTGACTGCATTTAAAGTTGATAGCTCACTAGTATTGATAGCTCACTAATTTTCTGCATTGCACAGAAAAGTAAGATTATTAAAGTGTCGAGATTCGTTCTTAGTGCATTTACCATGCCTTGGATGACCATGGATGTGAGAGGCAATTGATTCACTATGGCTTATAGGAAATGAGTCGAGTTTTAAATAAGCGAAGTGAAAAGGTAAATTGTAATTGGATATTAGCGTACAAAAATCCAACAAAAATATTGAGCTCCGAGAGGCAAGTCTAGGAGAGCCTATGATGTTCTCTCTCTGCTGGGATGCTATTCAAGCAGTGTGGACACCTATTGTTATGGTTCCTCTGCAGATACATGAATCGGGGAAGATTTCTTGAACTATGGAAAGCTATTCAGTGATAGTGGAAGCTTAGTCATTAGTTGACATGAATGTATGGATGCATTAATGGTGACAGAGTGAGCAAGTTGAAAATGGAGCAGTGATATTAACGCAAGAAATTCCAGCAGTAAACTCCAGGCTGTCAAGTGTGATTCTGTGCACAGGGGAGGATTCCTCGCAGAATTACATTATGTCAAAGGGATTTTTTTGAACAGGGGAATGAAAAGATTGTTTGTAAGAATATTATCTCGGGAACAGGATGTTTTTTATATTTATTAATGAGGCACTCTCAAACGTAAATCTGATTTATTTCAAGATTTTAAAAGTTCTCATAACCTCCCCACATCTCCCATTCGACGGTCGGCGTATCAGTTACAGGCTGTTACATTCTCAAGATAAAGTGAGCAGAGTCAATAGAAGCATTGAGTAAAGCACTGTGCACTGCCCGTGGGCTAGAAAGAGCATTGGGAGGGCTGTGGGCAATGTGTGGGCAAGAAAAATGAGACTATGGAACAGAAGCAGCTAATTAACAAACAAAGATAAACCCAGTCAAATGTATGGGCGTGTGGTTTCGCAGAATCAAACAATTCACTTGCAAAGTAATGATGAATCAAAGCCATTATCGTACGTTTTCACCCCCAAATGCGGTATACATCCACCTCAGTGTGGTTTACCCTTGATTAGGGTAATAATCCCCCAAAGATATCGGTCATGACAAAAAAAAGCGAATAGAAATGCACAAAACAATTATAGCCCATGGGAACATGAGTGTGTGCTTGCTTTCCTCCACCTTTCAGGATTGTGGAGAAAGGCTACTACAGCGAGCGCGACGCTGCTGACGCTGTCAAGCAGATACTGGAAGCTGTTGCGGTGAGTGCACTTTTCCTGCATGTTTCACCTGATGTCATTTCTGTGTTCTTTGTGAGCTGCTTTGTAACCATGATTGTACACACTCACTTAGATGCTGTTCCTAGCAAAGCAGTGAACTGAGTAGGACTCCTTTTCAAGTCAGCTTTACATCTGTTGTCATGGAATTCTAGTCTCTAGACAGCCCAGAAGCGGTGCAGATATAAATACTGAATATGCAGATAGATTGGAACCTAACTGTGACTACTGAACAATTTTAATAGGACTGGATGGGCTGATTAAAGATGGCATATTTTGTTAGCGACGGACAATAACTGACATGTACAACTATTGCTTTTGTTATTGTTGGTTACCATAATTCAGCGGGGCCTTGTGTTTGCAGTTGGAGTTGAACTATAAAAAGCCTTTGGTGACCAATGTTCAGAAATCCCCTGTCAAAATGACCTATTTCGCCATATTAATTTCTGGATTCATTATGCTTTTTAATCATCCATACTATGGATAGTTTTAGCTCTGAAATTAGAATACTCAAATAAAGACGATGTAACTAGGAAGCTTAGAAACATTTTTCTCTAGTGTCATAAGAGTCACTAAAATGGTTTTAACATTGCACAGGCTACTTTTGTGTTTAATTCCTTAACTTTACATGTAGAAATATATATATTAGTGCTTCAATTTTGATAATAATTCGTATCTTATTATCTAAAAGGTATACATATTGGAGTATATCAAAATTGACTGGCTTTTAGAATCAAATCAACCATAAATGACATTAAATTGTATAATGTGTTGAGTGAATCTCAATTGAAAATGATCATGATTCATCGATGAACTGCTGTGTGATTTCCATTGCAAATACAGTTTTACATTACTCAGAGATCTCTCTGGCTTACAATCGATAATATGCAGTAAAATGGATTGTTTCCCGATCTCCAGTATGTTTAACACACGGTGCAGCCCCTTGTCTGTACTCTACTATAGCACCAAACGAACAAGATAATAATGTTGTGCAGTGATCTCAAGCCACCCAATATATTAAAACAGACCGAGAAGACATCCTTGCTTCCCATTCTTAGGTTATTGGTTTTTTTTTGGTCTGTTTACAACAGAAAACTGTGTTCTAACTGCTTGTGAGTTGTTATAATGAGAGCAAACGTGTTTAGTCTGCTTGCTGATCCAAAGAAATAATTAAAAAATGGAAGGTCAGCTTTTAAGATTTACACAAACTGGTTGGTGGACCGAAAACACTCTTTTTCTATTTGGTGACTGGGAATCTAAGTCTAATTAAATATTTAGCATCAATCGTTAATGTCATCTAATGAAACAAATTAGGCTCTTTGGTGTGCACTCAAGTTATACACTATTTTACAGTTCCTCATTACATTACTGTTGAGCAAGAATCATTAGCATTTAGAAAGTCATAAGTATTTTACATGGATAGAATATGCTTCCCCCCCCCCCGGATATACTGATACATCTGTTAAAATTGAATGTTTAGTCTATTTTTACTTTTTAGTGTCATAAACTTTTTAGTAATTGCTGAACAGGTGTAGTTCCATTCTAGTCTAACCCAGTCTTACAAAATAGGATTTAAAAAGCATCATAATGAGAGGAATTCAAAATGTGTATAATGAGCGAATAAGCGAGAAACAATATTAATAATAATATATATATATATATAATTATTTTTAATGAGATAAATGCTAAATATTTCCTTTTTTTCAGAATATTTAAATTTTTTTTTTTAGAGATTCCTTATAATGGTTGGTTCTGTTGTCATGGCAACATCATATGAACATAATTCAGTTTTAAATATAGGCGTGTACTATTGGCTTGGCAAATCATCATATTATTTAAGTTTAGTTGCGTGAGTGGAATATCTCAAAGTCAACTCTTTCATATAATGTAATTCCTTAAACACAGTCATCTGAGATGATAGCGATATTAGCAGCTATTTTGGTCAAGTCAAATATTTCCTGATATTTAAATCTAAAGGGTAAAATTTTTTATTAATATCAGAAAATAATTCTCAGGTTAAAAAAGAATAAGTCAAATGTATCAATTGTTTTTAAACTTGCATTAAGGATATCGAAAAGGGAATTTTTTAATAGATTCAATAAACTGATCAATTTCTACAAATATATGGAGTGTAAAAAAGTATATGGAAATATAGGTATTTCATGGTGTAATTTTGTGTTCCATTAAAGACGCACTTTATTTGTCCAGTTGCATGAATGATATTTTTCTGACTCTGCTTTCCAAAGTTTTCCACTTGTCTGTTTTTCTACCCGTGATAAAAAGCTCATCATCATTAGGCACAGCCTATAGTATGACTATCGATCAGCACCACGCCCCCACACCTCACTCCCCAGCAACAGAGACAAAATGTCTTAACATCTTTCTGTCTTTTGTACGGCATTCGAAGCCAGAGTTTACGGGTTGCATTTAAAGTGAGCTGTTTTGCTCTATTCTCAAGATTGCTGCAGATGCATTAGTAAGACATGTAGAATTTCAATGTGAGGAAATCAATACTAGGAACAATGCCCCAACAATGGAGTGAAGGGTTTCTCCTCCAGCAATAATGTGATACAGAAAGGGGGGGGGGACATTTTATGTTAAGACTAGCCTTGGTGCTTAGATGCAGGTTACAGTCCAGTCCAGAAGGGGCAGATTTGGCTCTTTTTTTGTTGTTTTGTTTTACGGTGGCCATCTGGATTCCTCCCATCCCTGTGGATCGTCATGGTTGCCAAACACACTGCCAGCATTACTTAGTCTGTTGTTCTTGGGATTAGTGCTGATGAAAGAGAAGTCAATCCAAAATATTAATTAAAATTATAATTTAGAATTTGACCATA
The DNA here is from genome assembly GCA_025775045.1 of Hiodon tergisus. Taxonomy (NCBI): domain Eukaryota; kingdom Metazoa; phylum Chordata; class Actinopteri; order Hiodontiformes; family Hiodontidae; genus Hiodon; species Hiodon tergisus. The sequence continues at coordinate 7,643 of JAOVYW010000305.1, read as the reverse complement.
AGGCACATGGAGAGTAAAACCGTAATGTTGAATTAGGCCTTAAGAAATATAAAAGTAGAATTGTGGTAAGAAACGACTTTGAGGTCTGTATTATTCGTTGTTTAGAAATGTTACTCCGAAAAGCCACATCATCGTTAGTGATATTAGTGATTAGTTATTGTGATGTGGTTAATATTACATTTAAATTGTTAAAAAAGTGTTTTATGAGCCGGTTAAAAACTGATTGCTACAGACAAGCCTTTTTATCTCTCCAGAAAATATTGAATTTTGATTGACTTTACTTGTGCAATAATATATAATAATAATTCCCTGACATGGTTCTATGGCTTCTGGTAGTTTTAATAGTTCTTAGTTGTTTTTACATTCTGGGCTATGCGAAGATGTCCTCCTCAAAGACGAGTTCTGCTTTAGAAATTTTAGTTGAGGATTTGCCTCACAGTGTGGAAAATGTTTATTAGGTTCATGAATTGGGTGAATAAAACTAGGTTATTTTCTGAAATTAGTCTGTACTTGGAGCAAGCTAGAGATGAGCTTATGGGAATTGTAGTTCTCCATTTATCTACTAAGATGAGACACCTTATATATGTCAGCTCCACTGAGTCTCTTAAATCAGAACAAAAATTGTGTTTGGTCTTGTCATAATAAAAGTATGTATGAAATGGATATGCATACTATGATTTTAGGGGGATAATATTACCTTAAAATGTACTTTAGGTACAGAAAAAGGATAAGCAGTTGAATGGATGTACCACTGTAATAGTTTTTTAACCACCATCTTTCTGGTTACAAGGATGTCTAGATCTATATATCTAGATGTCTAGATAGATTTTGTTCTTTCATGCTTAAGGTACAATAAAGTTACTCTAAGAAATCCTTCTTACATGAAGGACTGAAATATTTTTTTGTAGCAGACACTAATCAAGATTTGTAGTATTCTAGTTTTTTAAACCATCATAGGTTGAGATTCGCAAAGACATCATTGTGCCTTATGATATTGTAGGTTTGGGTAATTATGACATCACATTATTGGTTCTAAAATGAATAACAAACAGATAACCTTTTCATCAGTAGTCAGACAACTAGGATTACACAGAAAATAACAAAACATAATGACATCAAATAATGACGAGGTTCGGTCTGAACATGCAGTGTTCAACGGTTTGCATTTAACATTGCTCGATTTAAAAGATTGCATAACTAATAGGGATTTTATGTAATCGAAAACGTCTTCTAAAAATGATACATTTTGGAACCAGAGAAAGGATTTTTTTGCCAAACACATAATGTATGCATGGGTATTTAAGTGTTATCTAAGTGTGGCACCAGTTAACAAAAACATGTAAATACATTGTTAAAGTAATCTTGTGACTCAAATCAGTCATAACATAACAATTTGACTTTTTAACCTGACCCTTAAAGCTTAAAAAAGCCTTAAAACTAACTCCTTCGGTCCAGGTGCAGATATGAATACTGAAGAGAATTTGCACCAAAAATGTTTCAATCATGGCAGCAGGTTTAATAATGCCAAGTTTCATATGTTGTAATGAAGCCTCTGTTTTACAGAAACCTCTCGGGCAATGCTAGTTAAAGGATTCTGATAACTGATAACGATGAGGTAATATAAACAAGATTAAATAAAAAATAAAATTTACATTGATTTATTGACCTCACTGTTCTGGAAAATGTGCATCTGTTCATGCCTTTCAATAAATAAGATATTAAATGATGAGGCAAAATTTATATTCATTACAGAACATGATTTGATCATTCCTGAAACTAATGAAAAATATTAATCAAGTAACGAGAAGTCACTTTTGGTTTTTTATTTTGTGAAGGAAAACCAGACAGAGGGTTTACATTGAATAAACCCTTACATATTTCGCTATGGGAACTTAGGCCTTAAATAAATTCCCATAGTTATTAACAGGAATATGACAGGGAAAACTGACAAATTGCGTCTTTGTCTCGACAGGCTGATTGATTCTCTTTTTCTTTTTCCTAGCCTGCAGTGGTTAAGGGACCTGGATTAGATTCCAAGTCCGGGGTCCAGTGAACCGAATCATATTGGTTCCACACATCAGGCCACTGGTATCTGCTCATCTTGAAAATTGCAGTTGCTCGATCAGTAAAATGATATGCCTCGTACCGCCAGAAACTTGTCCCAACTTGTCCCAGCCTTCAATGTCCAGCCTCAATGGCACAAAGGCAGTGTTCTCCTGGTAGAAAGGATAAGTTGGTTCCTGTATGCAGTCAATCATCTCATCACCTGTGCTTTATCCCCTTTCTGCCTGATGAGAAAGTTTTTATTTTTGTGCCACGGCTGCCCCATACACTCCAGCTTATTCACAATTGAGAGCCAAGGCAAACTGTAGCCCATTAGACTGCCTTTATTGGGGGATTCAAAGTGTCTGATTTCGACCATCAGCCCTGTGTGTGTTTGCGTTTCCAGTGTTTCCACTTTGTTGGCTCGGTGGTGCCTGCAGTTTATAGCTGGCCTTAGCACATGCCCTAGCACTGGGACCATATCTGGACATATCTGAATCCGTTTTTTCCTTTTTCCATCAATCATTTGGCATTGAAGTTGGAATGCCAGGTTGCTAGGGGAAAGGCTGTAATCTAAAACGTTCATAAATTGTGCTAATCAAGTTGTGTCTAAATGGTTTTGATGACCAATTTCACCAATAGCAAAGACTGGTGAGCTATATATTGATAGTTTTCCCAGCAGCAACAACACAATTTTTTTGTTGCTGCTGAAACAATTACTTCTGCACCACGTCTGAAATGATGAACTTAGCGTGGTAACTCAAGACTTATCTTGAGTGCTGTCATAGAAATTATAAAATGGAGGGTCACTTATGCCTATCTAATGTTGTAAAACTCTTTTTAAGACATTTATTCTTATACATTATTCTTAAATTAGAGATAATCTGCTGTACCGTTTTTAAAAGAACATGCAAAAGTCATATAGCATCCAAATGTATAAACTATACAGAAGATTTAAGGGAGGGAATACAAATTTTCAATCTATTATGAGGTTTAGGCGCAGAAAGGATTATAAATATGTTTTTGTGGCAGCATTTTTCCCATTGTTCACTTGTGAGTGCTTTGAGGGGTCAAATTGTGTCAAACCACAATTCTATTGTTCTATTGGATTTAAGTCTGGAGACTGAAACGGCTGATCCAGAACGTTCATTAACTGAACAATTTCTTTTCTGAGACGGCTCTGCTTAGTTTCCAATATGAATCACTTATGGTTATCACTGCCACTCTATGTACAGTATACTGTTGCTTTAAGGAATTCATTCCCTGATTTAGGAACTGTGACATGAAACTAAAACAGATATTTCAATGCTCACTATCATTTACATCTGCTCCTGTTATTTTAAAATGAAAAGCCTCATCAAGGTGACCATTTGGTTTTTTGTCAGCAAGCAGTTCTGTATTGCCCACTCAGCAGGTATTGCTTGATGAGTTACCGTGGTAACACTCTCCTTCTGGCACATGGATGCACCTGCTAGTAAAAATTTAATTCTTCTGAGTCCTTGCCGGATTTACTTCAGGATGCTATCACAGCCATGACCAGATGAGCGTTGTTACGGTTTTGTATGCCCGCACAATACATATATGCCGATTAAAAGAAATTGCAAAGTAAAAAATACATTAAAAATAATGTTATTTAGTATTATATATTTTCATAAACCTCCATTTAAAAATGCTTTGAAGACAATGGAATTCATACAACACAATACATTTCATTCGTAAAACGGAATCACATTTTGCTACATTGTACGTTATGGTTCTGGAGGGAGCCCACACTGCCTTTTTCAATGTGATATCAAACTCTCCTGTTCAGGTAAAAGTCATACGTGGGAGGAAAGCCTTCAAAGCCTTATACAAACAGCAGTGTGTGACATGGGAAATGAAATGAGATAGAAGAACAGACGCTCTCGTTCTGATCGACGGGAAGTGTGTCGCTTGATAGGGAGCAGTCCAGTGACCCTGCAATACACAGGCAGAGCAGCCAGGGTGCAGTTTAAAGAATGAGCTTCAGCTTTCTGGTAATATTGAATGGGCAAAGGTCAAGGTTTGAAAAAGACCCGAGGGGCTTTCTACCCTCGGGGAAAAGGAAAGCGCGTTGACGTGTTATGTTTTGGTTCAAAGCAAAGAGAAATGAGATCAACCAGCATATTGTGGTGTACTGACATTACCTACCTCGCGCCTCGTGTTATCGTCAGTTGAAATCAAACAGGATGCTCAGGAGTATTTTATTTTCTGATTATAACTGCTCATTCAAAGCACATAGATTGAATGTAAGGAGTGTATTAACCCAAACATAACTTTGCATTGGTAGTTTAGTTTCTTTTCTTTACTTACTTGTGATAAATATTGATGTGACAGGTATATCTTATTACTATATATTTCACTTTGCGAGGATGTGAAAAAATACCCGAATCTTGTATTTTTGGTCTAAATACACTTGCGAACTCACAGTATCCCGGGGCTCGTAAACGCCTATAAATCAACGAGTGTTTCCGGAGGCAACCGTTGTCCTCCCACCAGCCATTATGTGACCTCTCATTTCTCTCCTGGGCAGTACCTGCATGAGAACGGGGTGGTGCACCGCGATCTGAAGCCTGAGAATCTTCTCTACGCTACCTCTGCTCCGGACGCTCCTCTCAAAATAGGTAGGCAGGTCACGCATCGCCCTGAGACCGAAGAGCTGGTACTCTGTGCAGAAATAGTTCATAATCTAATGCACTGCTTGGCAACCAGCTAGAATATTGATGTCCTCATAGCTCATCTTTATAAAAGCTGGCCAACTGAATTTATATGACTATAAGTGACTTAAAGTAAATCAGTTTAAAATGAATTGGTTCTTTCATGTGTGTATGCCAAAGAAATAGTGTTTACCCAACACATTTTCTGAAATACTGGTAACTATCATCCCAATTTTTGCTGTAATGTGAATTAAATAGATACACTTAGCAAAACATGTTTTGAGCATCTATATTGCCTCACCTCTCTTTTCAAGCTGATTTTGGACTTTCAAAAATTGTGGATGACCAGGTCACAATGAAGACAGTGTGTGGGACTCCAGGTTATTGTGGTGAGTTGGAGTTTTCACTGTATTGTATAAACTTAACGGTTATGCTATTCTGATGTCAAAAGGAGTATCATTTCAACTATTGCTTTCAACCACTTAAAAAAAAATAATCTTTGTGTTGTTTTGCTAGGATATCTGTCAGAACAGCACTGATCTGATATTTTCTATCTGCACATTCAAGTGAAGGCAGCACTTGGCTTTCATGATGCGTATATGTTTACTTACAGTCTGTGAATGTTTTCACACCCTGCTGGATTATAACACATGAGGTGGCCAGGCACAAGGTGTGATCCCTTTTGGGTTTATGAACGGCAGGCTTCTCTTCCAACATAAGCACACAGGATGTAGCAATTCACCCAAAACGGTCTATTTGTGTATAAGCACAATGGAAATTGCATTTTGTGAGCTTACATTTATTTTAAACCAAATTTATGAAATCGCAGAAAAAATCTAGGTCCGTGGGCACAGTACCAGGAGAGTGTATGAAAGGTTATAGGGTACCAGAACCTGATGTTGCCTGGAGGTGGAAGGGGTGTTCTGCACGTTCTGCAAAGAGGCTGCGTTAACTGTTGGAGTTCCTGGTGGAAGCTCTGACACTAAGGCATAGGCAATCAGTCACTTTTATTGCTCTTAGGAGGGGGGTGGGTAATGTGGCAAAGCAAGGGGAATACTAAAGGAAATCTTTCTGTCTGCAAAACCCAGCACTCTTCAGACTGTGAGCATGTGATTGGTCGCTGGAATAAAACCGTTACAGAGAAAGGGAAGAGTGAAATGAGATCTATGCAGCTCTGCAGCATGATTTCTATTGAGCTTTTTTTAATTTTTAATTTTTAATTTTTTGAATAATTAGTGCTCGCCAAGTGTCTCTTTTTTTTTAGTTAATGTGTATAGATAAAGAGTGTTTGGACCTCAGTCTTGCATTCCTAAATGTTTGTACCCTGGTTACCCTGCCTTTCATGAGCCTGCACATAGTCATACCCTATGTGTTGTATTTCATCTACATTACTGCAGTGACCTCAATGTGCACTTCATGCTACTTCAGTGACCATTTGATGTTACTACAGTGACCGCAATGACCAATCCAGGTTAATACAATGACCAATAAATGTTACTACCATGATCCATCTACGTTACTGCAGTGCCCACAATGAGAAATTCCTGATACTACAGTGACCATTTGATGTTGCTACAGTGACCGTAATTACCAATCCAGGTTAATACAATGACCAATAAATGTTACTACAGTGATCCATCTACGTTACTGCAGTGACCTCAATGTGCAATTCATGTTACTACCGTGACCATTTGATGTTGCTACAGTGACCGTAATGACCAATAAATGTTACTACAATGATCCATCTACGTTACTGCAGTAACCACAATGAGAAATTCATGAAACTACAGTGACCATTTGATGTGACTACAATAACCGTGATAAGCATTCCAGGTTACTACCGTGACCATACAATGTTAATACATTGACCCATCTACGTTACTGCAGTAACCACAATGAGCAATTCATGTAACTACTGTGACCATATGATGTTACTACAGTGACCGTAATGACCAATCAATGTTACTACAGTGACCATGTCCACCGCTCAAGACATTTAACATTTTGAATCTCTCACCACATAGAAGCACTGTGAAATAACTGATGTGACAATGATTTTTTTGGTGACTGAAATCTTAATCAGTATGAAAGAGAGGTTTGTTTTAGCTGGTGGCATAAATCTCAGGGTAATCTCACCGTTGTGACCTTGAGCAAGGTTGTATTGTACACCAAGGCTTTCCAAGGTAAGAACAGCTTTACAAGCATAGTCTTGAGTATCAGATGTTATACAGCTTAGCAATAACAAAAAGTTCAGGGAGTGTGTGTGGGCATGTGGGCATGAAATTCACACTGGCAGACTGTGTATCGACAGAACAATGAAATGCACTGGATGTTTGCCATTGCTCCGTACCATCAATTTGTTATGTTTCATACCTTTCCAGGCTACTGGTAAAGTGGGCTTTTTTTAAGGGGGCGCTGAGCTAATATTCTGTGGGGATGAACTAATTCAAACATTGTTCTTTACGCAGCACACTGGCAGATAAGCATAACCCCCCTTTAAAAGAGTCTACACGATGCTGCAGTGCCTGTGGTACATGTGAACATGACCTCGGGTATCACTGAGCAGTGATAACTGAGGGTAATCCTGTGTCAACATTATGCCTACTGACGGAGCATGAAGGCAGCAGTATTGTCGGTTTGTCACAGTAGTTTAGCCAGTGGTCCGTAAAGACACCGTTCGTCCCGTAGTGCAGCAAGTGTTCCAGAAAGAAAAGGTCAAGCGTTTTATTAAGGAGTACTTAGGATGGAAGAGTGGGTGATGATACCTAGCTTGTTAAGTTTGAATCCTTTAGCCCACATTTTTGTTGGTTGGAGCTGACAATCTCTGGATAACAAGGCAGACACAGCCAATTCTCCGACTAAACTTTTCTTGCTAAGCTTGTCCTTAAAAAATATATTTTTAGTAATATTATTGATTTTATATAT
>JAOVYW010000304.1:0-12241 GCA_025775045.1 Hiodon tergisus | reverse complement strand
GTTGCTCTTGTTAGCCAATCCATGATACTCACACCTAGCAGCGTTGCTTTTGTTTGCCAATCCACGATACTCACACCGTGCAGCGTATCTATGCTACATTTGTTCTGACTCCAAGCTAATGTTGACTACTATTGAAAAGGACTGTCCAGATGGCTATTCTGAGTCGGTGAAGTTCAGAAAGAAGACACAAAATTTCCCAGGCCTTGTTATTATCTCCAGACACTGTGTTCGACACAGGGCTCTCTGACATGCACAAAAACAGCTGCCTTTAATTGTCCCTGGACAGCATTTAACATTTTTGTTTCATTAGAGAAAAATAAATTGCTTGGGACCAAAATGCACAATTTCAAACTGATATATTGAAAGACACTGATGAAAATGTGTAATTGAAATTACATTTGTTTTTATCTAGGATAGAAAGTACACTTGTAAAATAGTGAGGAGAACCACTATCCCCTATTGCGTTGAACCTCAAATCTGCGGCCAATGCCTGGGGCTATAAGTGACACGTTTTCAGGTATTAATGAAACATTTTGATGAAGAATGTTTGGGACAACTATAAGACGAAGCCTCGATACAGCCAATGTGCTGCCTTTTATTCCTCTCCTCCCGGCCTAAAAAGACTCCTCACAGCCACACATACTTTAAGGACATACCAGACTATCAGCTCAGGGACCAGGTAACCCTGATCAGTGCCCTCACCTACAGCGCAAGGCGGAAACCGTGGGCAGCAGCTTACCCGCCTGTGCCTTAAACACTCAGGCCTCTACTTACACAATAGGCTCATCTTGGGGAGTATGGGTGTGTATTTAGCGCTGAACAGCACATCTCAACCTCACGCCACAGTGGTTTATTTAAAAACACATAGGTTTTCTCTTGTTCACTTGGTTTTACTGTTTCTCTTTTTTGTGCTAGAAGATAAACTGTTCAACAGATTAAAGTTATTATAATGTTAGAATACACAATTATAAACAGAGAGATGTGTTAAAAAATAACACAAAATAATTAGATAACCAAACACACTGTATAAAATTATTTAATTTAGCAATATACACCATCGTGGATATCTGGCTAACTGTCTTTTGAAAGAGATAGATCTTTCAATGTCCGTTTAAAGTAATAAACAATATGACAATGTCTGCATGTCCGTGTGTGTGTGTGTGTGTTTGCAGGGGTGTGAGTGTATGTGTGTGTGTGTGTGTTTGCAGGGGTGTGAGTGTATGTGTGTGTGTGTGTGTGTGTGTTTGCAGGGGTGTGAGTGTATGTGTGTGTGTGTTTGCAGGGGTGTGAGTGTATGTGTGTGTGTGTGTGTGTGTGTGTTTGCAGGGGTGTGAGTGTATGTGTGTGTGTGGGGCGGGGGGCGTGGGGCAGACTGGGAGTGGTCCCAGATTAAGGGTCGTGGGTCGCTAGCACAACAGGGTCTACGTCACACAAGGAGACCCCAGCGGTCACAGCCCCGGTGGCAGCCACAGCATCCCGGCCATGTCAAATGTCCAGGGCGCTAACAAGGGCCAGAGCGCTGGTAATGTCCCCTCATTACCGCCCGGACAGGGGTGGTGACATCCTGACTCACTGACTATTGAAACAGCAGTTTCCCCTTTTACCAGGACTTCCTTTCAGAGTTCAAATTTCTCCTTTATTTCAACAACCATGTCATCAATCAGGGCTGTGCTCATTGTAAGGAACATCTAGCCCTTGGAAATGTGTGTAATGAGTAACGAAACTGGAAAAAAATGTTTAAAAGCCAAACAACCCAACTTCTTGTGTTTGTCAGGTTTAGACACTACATTACTTTTTACAGTTACATTACGGGTTTAGTTTTGTTTGTAAGGCTTAGACATTCCAATACTTTTTACAGTTACGTTACGTTTTCAGTTTTGTTTCTAAGGTTTAGAAACGACGTTACTTTTTACAGTTACATTATGGGTTTAGTTTGTAAGAATCGGACTGAATGCTACAGAAGTTTCTTTTGGCATGGATTACCATGGAGATGGAGAGTAAACTATGTGATGTTAAGTGGATCATACATATTTTTGTCAGCAGTGATTCTTCTACTTTATTTCTTTAACAAAAAGAGAAAAATCAATGTCAAAATGTAATTTTAACCTTTCTGAAACCACAAAAAAATCAATTTAGTCTTTTTAAATGTTAAATGTGTATTTACACAATTATTTCTAATATGAAATATATTTTTTATTTATTTAACAGAAATAATAGTTTGTTGATCTGTTCATAATCTATTAGTACATAAATATTTAATGTATCAGTATATAAATAACCAACAAGAGCCAAGAAAACAGAATTAACCGCACCATAGACAAGATTGGTAGGTGAAATATTTTTCAGGTTAATCTTAGAGAGAATAATGTAAAATTATAGGGTTCTGGGGTGGAGAATGTTCCGCATTCTGAATCGCAGTCAGTTTCCATGAAATAATGTGCAACCTTTGAACGTGTAAATTAATAGGTGAATAGGAAAATTAATAGGTGAATGTGTAAATGTATAAGTGAATGTTTGAATGTGTAAATGAACAGGTGAATGTGTAAATGAACAGATGAATGTGTAACTGTATATGTGAATGTAGGAATGTGTAAACGAATACGTGAACGTAGGAATGTGTAAATGAATAGGTGAACGTGATAATGTGTAAATTAATAAGTGAATGTGATAATGTATAGGTGAATGTAGGAATGTGTAAATGAATAGATGAATGTGATAATGTATAGGTGAATGTGTGAATGTGTTAATGAATAGGTGAATATGATAATGTATAGGTGAATATGTGAATGTGTAAATGAATAGGTGAATATGATAATGTATAGGTGAATATGTGAATGTGTAAATTAATAAGTGAATATGATAATGTATAGGTGAATATGTGAATGTGTAAATGAATAGGTGACTATGATAATGTATAGGTGAATATGTGGATGTGTAAATGAATAGGTGATTTGCAGATTTAGGGTTCGAGCTTAAATGCTGTGGCTGCCACTGGAGCCTAGTTAGGGCCCACTATAACCTAGAATTCTTCTGAACCTCCTGCCCTTGTGGCCTGCATTTGACTGGAAGAATGATGGGTTGGATATACACACACACACACACACACACACACACACACACACACACACACACACACACACCCCATGAGACACCCATTGATTTCCACCCCACCTCCACTCAATCTCATTAGTGGAGATGTTAGATTTATCATCACAAACATCATCTTCAGAAAATATTCCTAAAAGTATGATTTTGTTGGACCTGTGTTTAGTGCCTAAAGTGTCACGTATAAATGTTAAGCTCTCCCATGCCAAAACAAGCCGAAGTCAGAAATGGACTTGTGGGTCGAGTGACTCTCAAGATGAAATTGGAGAGAGACTGAATGTAGTCTAGATACAGCCACAAAAGATCGAGCTTGTTCGTGTCCAGATTTGGGATTCAATGGTAGAGCCACAGTGAGTGACTTTTGTCAAAATCCTGGAGCACTGTACAATATCATAATTCTGAAAATCTCAGAAGAACATATTAAAATAAACATTCGAAAAAGTATTTAAATTTTGATTACTAAGCTCAAAGGATATGTCTACAGAAAACAACTAATCTAATAACATTTTGTTTATAAATAGTATTAAATAGTTGGCAAATGAAGCATTGCTCGATACGGTTTCAGTTCAAAACACATAATTAAAAACACTAGAATCCCCAGATAATTTGATATTGTAATGTTTTCAAACTGGAAATACCTCAAACAACAATGGTATATGGTGTTTAAATGGCACCATAGTAGCTAATCTTGCATGAATCTCTGAAGTTATGGGGGTTAAAAGCATAAAGGCTTGGGACTCAGTATTTGCTTTCCAGCCTGACAAACATGTCCTTGTTTTTACAGTGACCCGTGTGGCGTGCAAGTGAAAGGCGGCTTGTCTCTCAGGGTACAGGTCCACTCTGCAAAGTGGACCCACAGCGAGACACAAACCTCCCCCAGTCCAGCCCAGCCTGAGAGACGGAGAGAGGGAGAGAGGGAGAGAGGGAGAGAGGGAAGGGGGGGGGGGGAACTAGCCTCCATCTTTTCCTCTTTCTGCTGCCAGAACAACAAAACTCCTTCTGTACGTTAAGCAAGTGACACAAGTGAGCTACCGTGTGGCAGGCTGTGAGGGTAAACAGCATGGGGGCGTTGGTTAACTGACCCCATTAGTGAGTGCTTCTTAATGTAGAAAACTCACATTAATACCGTTTGGGAAGTGTATTAGAGGGACGCTTCTCACAAGGCAAAGGAATAAAGTAAACCAAGAGCTCTGAGCCAAGTAAGTCTACACTGATCTGTGAAGCCCGTTAATTAGCAACGCGGATAAATTAGCATCCCCAAACTCCATCCAAGAAAGTTAAAAACCCTAAATGGCACACAAGCTGGCAACAAGACCACATGGAGGAATTGGGGGAAGGAATAAAGGGGGAAGGGGATGATAATAAGCACAAGGGTGCCGGCTGCACTCCTCAAAGTGTGTTCACTCTCCGTAACAATAAAGTCAAAACACAGCTGAAGAAGTGAAAAATCAGGCCTAGATTACCAATGCCAAGTGCCAATGATCAAGTGATTTTAAGGACTTTTAAAACTGCCCAACACCAGCAGAACACAGATAGCCAGCCCTTCCCCACTATGTCTCTTTGTCACAGTGACCCAGTGGTTTGCACATTTCCGCTGTCACCTCACGGCTCAGAGCAACCCTTGGCCCAGATCGGCGTTGCGGCCCCTCTTCCTTCTGCGGCGGCTGCACTGTTAGCAGATGTCTTATTCAGCATCTAATTAGTCACTGAGGCTCTTCCCTGACAAGATGTGGGTGTTTCCTCTACATATCCTCTTTCACTCCACCATGTCCACTCTGCGCGTTCTGCTTTAAAGGCACTACCAACCAAAGTCCACTCTGCGCGTTCTGCTCTTAATGCACGGCCAACCAAAGTCCACTCTGCGCGTTCTGCTCTTAATGCACGGCCAACCAAAGTCCCCTTTGCGCATTTTGCTTTCAATGCACGGCCAACCAAAGTCCGCTCTGTGTGTTTTGTTCTTTCTGCTCAGCCAACCAAAGTCCACTCTAAGCGTGCTGCTTTTAATGCACGGCCAACCAAAGTCCACTCTCCGCGTTCTGATTTTAATGCACGGCCAACCAAAGTCCACTCTGCGCGTTCAGCTTTTAATACATGGCCAATCAAAGACCACTCTGCTCATACAGTTGTATGCAAGAAATGGAGTAAAGACAAATGTATCTATCTGAAACGAGCCACCTACACATGTTGTATAACTGTTCCCCCAGAAACAAAAGCGCCAGTATAGTACATCAGTTTGCAGAATAAACAAATTGGACTAAAGCTAGTGTAAACATTTTTAAAATAATAATAATTCCTAGAAGTATCACACAGATACTACATATTGTATATATTTATATGTGCATACCAGAACCAAATTGTAGATGTGTGTGAATGCATTGATTTTTGCAGCTGACTACCATTCAGGAACCTAAATTATAGATTTTGTGGTTTAGAATTATTCCTGCACTACAAAGTAAATCTATAGAATCTGGTTTATTTATGCCTGACAAATTTAAAGACAAGGACAGGTGTTATAAAATACACTGGACACAGTGCTTCAAAACACAAATCTATACCTGCAATGCTGCTCATATACAGGTTGCCTCATAGGTAAGTATACAGTTTAATATAGTCAACCGTTTCTGTTATTAACGTAATTTATAATGATTGGTGACCTGACAATAAACTAATATACGGCTGTGTGAGAAAGCAAGTCAACAGGAAGTGATCGAGAGAATACTTTTCGTGATCACGTATATGAACACGATATAAATATCTAAATATGAATTAGTCGCGTCAACAATCTGTTGAATGAACGTTTTAAAAATAATATTTTAAAATACAGATTGAAATTCGACAGATGATGTAAACGTCAGTCCAAATAAATCCTGAAGTAGAAAACAGTAGAAAACTATCTTTCCCAAACAGCGGATGCTTTGAAATGATATACTGTTGAAGCATTTACTCACTTTTTGAATATGTGTACAACACGTTTTCAATATATTTAAATAATATATTGTAAAACTCACGAAAATAGTTTTTTGTTTTGTTTCTGACCATCTGCTTCAAATTACTCTATTCAATGCCCTTGAAATATGAATAAAATCTCCCGAATCTTTTATATATGACGCACATACCTTTATCATCAAAGGAAACTAGCGGATTATAAATCTTTTCTATTTTTTTAGTACGTAAAAAGGAACGAGACTAATACTATGATGATCGTATATAAGAATACCCGCAACACATTTTGTAATTGTACATGAGGGGTAGAGGTGAATTAATGCATGAATAATTATCTTTACAAATCCAGTGTCTGGGTAAATCCAAAATTAATGCTTTTTCAGTATTTATATAATTTATGTTTAAAGGAATGTTGTAAACAATAGCACAAGGTAACAAAATTATAAAGTGGAACAATTAAAATGTATAAAACTAAACTACACATAAATCAGTTTACTTCTACAGTGTTATGAAAATTCATTTAGACGTTTAATAAACCTTAAAATTTTAGTTCTGAAGGATTTTGGTTTGCTACTTCTGTTATTGTTATTGTTATTATTATTATTATTATTATTATTATTATTATATATACATTTAAAAAAAAATATATATATTTATATGTATAAATCACAACTTAATCTAAATCTAGTCTGAAATTTAGATCCCGTTATTGATTTTCCTTCATAAATTGGCCATTCTAAATCGTGTCTCTCTTTTTATGGGGTTACTAGACTCACTGGACTTGAGGATCATAACAAATTAATAACCCAACGTGGTGAGGAAGAAGGGAAATGAAGGGGTAAACAGCGCAAGTTCGGCGACTCTACCTCGTCCAGGTCTCTGGCCATTGTGGATATGTCACACTTCAAAGGAATCAGAGCGACAGCAGCCTTTCAAAAGAAAAGACAAATAAAGAAGCAGAACTGAAGGATCTTGCAAAGTATTCACACTTCACCCGTTTTTTATTTTATTTATTAGTTTTTGGCTGTTTTCGAGTCATCCCCGGGCAACGTCACTCATTTCGCAGGACGCTTATTGCAACTTTGAATACTAAATAAAACAAATAGAAAGAAGAACGTATCTCTACTATAAATAGTTTAATTAAAAATAAATACATAAAAATAAAAAAATACAGCCTGGTCGTTGACAGCCTACAGCCCACCAAGTAAATCTTAGAAGAACATTTCGCTTGTGAGATGAGCCGGCCATTTCAACAGCTGGTCATTTCATATGAAGGGGTAAATAACCTATCCTTTAATAAACTTGATGCATGACTCCGACGGTAGTGTACATTGTTATATTTTCTACAAATAAAATTAATAAACAGGAGCCTTGGTGTCCCTCACAAAACGACACTAATGTCCGGAACCCGTTTATTTTTTATTTAAAAAAATGAAGCAGGTGTATCATACAACTCTCACAATGGAAACGACACGGAGGTCCACTCGGCGTAACAGGGTATATTAGGATGAAGTATTATACGTTTTCAGTAGGTTTTCTTTTTGACAGTATCTGTAATTAACGGGGTTACAAAACACGAGTTAAGATTACAGGTCTAAGTCTATTATAAAACATGTTGTAAGCGTGACATAAAATATTTACACTATATGTTTGAAGCAAATAAAAAGCCAAGTATCATCTAGCTATGGTTTTTATTTTAAATGTTTATATTTCCTTCAGTCTAAAAACTGACACGCTGTAAAAACAGTAAATTGGTCGGGTTTTTTATTCGAAAGTTACATACGTTTGTCGTTACTTTTGCAATATAATTAATTGATAATTAATTGATAGATATGTTATATATACATATCTTTGTTAATAGTTTAGATAAAATTACAGTCATTTCATAAATAATAACAAAGCTTTAAAGAAAAGGTGACTTATGTATGATTCATATACTGCTCCAAAAAAATAAATACATCAAGACAGGCCACGCACATTACACGATAACCTAAAATCTAAATATAGTTGCGGGTGGTTTCGTTCCAGAATGTAATCATACACCATCTATGTGGTTCACTAGCGATATATCAGGAAATCATGAGCTAATAAACTTTTGCTTTGCCATCCGCCTAACATATCTAACGTGCATATGTTCATATATAGGCTATTATGCATTTTCATTTTATTGCCATAATGATTTTAACTTCTAAAATGTAACAGCATTTGCACTGTCTGAATAAGTCTAAAGTGTAAATTGCAATTTGATCTCCACAGCATATCCGGTGTAAACAGCGTTCATAAGTGAGATGACGAAAAGAACCATTCCATTCGAAACCAACACTGCCAGTAGCCTATATCTAATATAAAATAAAACACTATCTTTTGCGTAAAAAACGGTAGGCCTATGATTACATTTTTCTCACATTATAAACAGACCTGCACATCACATTGAAACTAAAAACAACACCCTGTTCCTTCATTTCAGTAACCAAACGCACAACTTAAACAGCAATCCGCCTTAATATGTCATTCAGGGGTATATTTTGAGAATTTACCCGAAGTCCGCCAAAAAACAGAGACAAAACACTATTATGTGATGTATGCGACTGTATATAAATATAAATGTGTTCGCTTGTCAGCTTTCTGACTTCGTACACTCTCTTCAGGGATTGATCAGATAACTTTCTATTACGTTATGGCTAAATTCACTATATTTCACTATATTCAGAAAATGTATGAGTGTGTGTTTTTAATCCATGAAAAAATCCATCCATAGAAAATGTGTTGTATGTAATATCCGTAGAAACATTTAAACAGCGTACCAAACAGATGTGGGGATTTCCTATGAAACGCCCTTTCAAAAACCGTTACCATATCTTTAAAGCATTTGAAAATAAAATAAAATAAAAATCGTTGTAATCACATAAAAGTGATTCGCACGGGTTCGTTTCCAGACTCCACTTCCCCCTCCAGAGTGAGCGCTATACAAATTGTCAACAGGAGTAAGAAAGTTGCGCAACTACGGATTTCGGCGGCCTGCGCCCGTAACACCAAGTGCTTGGTACAGTCACCGGCTACAGTGATTCATTGCCAGTCTGCACTCCAGTGGCAACAACGGCTCGGTTCGTTCCTACCGTGACTTTCCCAGACATCCTCGCCGTCGCGTCAATGTGTTTCTAATACCCACATAATCCTTTATTCCGGAGACTCTAACATACGCAAACATCTTTCCGCAATGATAAATGTGTATACACGCACACTAATAATAAAAATAATGTTCTGGGGACCCCCCGCCAACTAAGATCGGCGACACTTTTTACAGGTAATCCGAATACGCCTTCATATCTTCGCTATGCTCAGCAGTTAGGCTTCCTGCCTCTACCACATGAAGTCAATCAGAAGCAGAAGGGGCCCTTCGTCCGACAGCGTTATAGCAAGTTCCACAAATATCGCCCTGTCTATGCTGAGAAACTAAAGTGGTCAGATATTACGTGTAAAGCACAGCACGGCAGAATAGGGGGGAGAAAAGTTCCACGTTCTCCATGAAATGAACTGAAACGGTAAAAACATGTACCCTAAAACGATTAAGGCTCACACGTGCATGGGCAATTTTACAACGACGCTTGCAAACGCTACTCGTGGACACTGCCATCTGAGCAAACAGGTAAACAAATACTAGTTTAACTCCTAACAAGCCAGTGTTATTTGAAAGAATGCATTGGTAATGCATTGGTAATATATATATATATAATTATTCCACATCCAAAATGATAAATATAATGATAAATTAAATTAAATACAAAAAAAAAAAATACAAAAACAACAACAATCAAACATGAAGCATCATGAAGGACTTAAATCCCATATGTGTAAACGGATATAAAGGGTATAAATAATAATAATAATAATAATAAAAACTTACCTGTTGGGACATTCTGAAGAGAAGGTTGCTGTCACTGTTGGGCTGCCATGCCCCAGTGAAGCCACACTCAGCACCTGCAGGTCTGGTGTCGAACTGCATGGGGATCTCCCCGCCGGCTTCTCTCACACTGGACTCCTTTGCCCTTGCCCTCTCTCGCTCACCGTCTCCTGCCTCCTCTCTGTCTCTCACATCCACTTCTGCCTTTTCTGACTGAAAAGTAAAGGTGGATTTGGGTTGGATTTTTTTTTATAGCGAGAGAGAGAGAGAGAGACAGAGAGAGAGAGAGAGAGGAAGAGAGAGAGCTCTTTGCTGCGTACAGTAGACGAATGTGCCGTATTAAGTCAGAGGCAGGCAGCTCTGTGTATTTCCTTTGGGGTATATGGTGGAAGAGGGCAGGATGAGTGGAGCAACTGAAGGTAAGCAGAGAGGGGGGTGAGGAGGAGGAGGAGGAGGAAGAGGGTGGAGGAGGAGATGAAGAGGGAGGGGGTTATATATTTTCTGCCTGCCTTTTCTATCTTTTCTGTTAAGCAGCTGAAAGGGGTGTGCATGAGCTAGCTCACCAAATCAGCAATGACTTCTATACACCACAATCACCAAGCCCCCCAGGATCATCTCTGGGGTCTCCCTCCCACTCCTACTCCCAATCAACAACAACACACGTGAAGAAAAAGACCCCCCCCCCCATTTCTTACAAAGCTGCTCAACACGCAGCTCAGCTTCACAGCTTCCTAAAGATCCGACCTGCCTGTGTGTCGCCACTGTCCTGAAGAGGAATCCCCCTCCATCTGCTGGCCGGTCCTATCCGTCTGAAATCCTCTACCCCCTCCTGGCTGCACCGCGTCCTGGCGACCTCTCCAAGCTTTGCTCGGTCTGAGTCAACTACATCGCTCCTTTCCCCAGCGAGGAATGACATTGTGGCCCCCCCCCCCAACCCCCGCCCCGCCCCCCAGCAGCAACGGCCCCCTCTCCGAGCGGGATGAGCTGAAAGGAAGAGGGAGCGCTTCTCCAGCCTTGTTAAGAGGAGCACACAAAACTCAGACAGGCAAGCACATCTCCCGCTCTGCTCCGCTCAGCTCAGCCCCCTCTGGACTCCAGCCACGCTCCGCACAGACAATAATAAATACAGCCAGGCCACGCATTGCCCTTTTTCTTCCTCTCTTTTGAGACCTTCATGACACATTTAAGCACGCCGTTGACCGGCTTCTCTCTTTACGTTTTTAATTGCCTCTTTGTTTCAGCCTTTTGCGCTGATTTTACCAGCAGGAAGACTTCATCCCCAGTACTTCATCCCAGTTCTTCATCCCCAGTACTTCATCCCCAATACTTCATGCCCAGTACTTCATCCCCAGTTCTTCATCCCCAATACTTCATCCCCAGTACTTCATCCCCAGTACTTCATCCCCAGTAATTCATCCCCAGTACTTCATCCCCAGTAATTCATCCCCAGTACTTCATCCCCAGTTCTTCATCCTCAGCACATCACCATTTGTTCTGGAGGCAGGGCAGGCAGGGGCCATAATAAAACATCATTAAGAAGGATCTGTATTGTCTCTATCACATCTTAGCGTCTAATGATACGACACAGCCAGTGAAGCCCACACAAGCACACACGCACACGCACACGCACACGCACACGCACACGCACACAGTTGCGCACACACACACACACACACGCACGCACATGCACACACACAAACACACACACACACCCACGGAGCAGTGGCTTAGCAGGACCATGCAGGGCAGGTGTGGGAAACAAACCCATGGAGGGTTTCACATTTTCAAGGAGCAATGTAAACAAGGTAGACTATGAGTAAGGTTGGTGCCTTCACCAGCTATGGCTGAAAAGATAAGGGAGAGAAATAGAAACCACCGAGGTATGCACTACAGTTAAATGCTCGGAGTTATGACATTTTTTAAAAACCCACAGGAAGGTCCCAAAGACAGATCTCTCTTACCTTAACGTGGATTATCAGCAGAGCATTCTAAAGAAACATCTAGATATTTTCAAAATAGCAATTAGTGAATAACTGTAGATAAAATAAGAATTTAAATATTCAAAATCAGTTCGTACTTAATTAGAACAGCTGTGTAAATTTAAGAAAATGGTGGCCATACATTCTCCCCTCATTCTCTCTCTCTCTCTCTCTCTCTTTCCCCCTTTCTCTCTTTCTCTCTCTGCCCCCCCTCTCTGTCTCTGTCTCCCCCCTCTCGCGCTCTCTGTCTCCCCCCTCTCTCTCTCTCTCTCTTGCGCTCTCTCTCTGCCCCCCCCCCTCTCTCTCTCTCTGC
>JAOVYW010000302.1:0-17751 GCA_025775045.1 Hiodon tergisus | reverse complement strand
ACCAGACATCCAGGGAATTGATAGATATGAGTACTCTGCCCTGTAAATTGTCTCGTGTTCCGTGTTGTTGATGCTGCTTGTGCAGACGGACATCTGTGACTGAATAAGTTCCAGACGCCGTGCTTTGCCATGGAAACTAACTTGACGTCCATCTCTGCTATGGCAGCCAGGTGGGATTTGCGTCGCCGTAGAGACTCGAGAAGGAAGAAGACAGAGAAGAAAAAAAAAAAAAAGGAATGATAGACTCACAAATTGCAAACGGTTTTTCCTTTTAGCTGGGGACCACCTTCTGTTAGTGCAATTATCCATTTATAAGAAGTGCCTGAATGCTGAGGGTACTCGTAAAGGGGGTCTCACTCACTGCAGTGTACGGCTTTCAGATTTAATCCTGTAGCCCTTTTATTTTCTCTCGTAAAGGGGGTCTCGCTCACTGCAGTGTACGGCTTTCAGATTTAATCCTGTAGCCCTTTTCTCTCGTAAAGGGGGTCTCACTCACTGCAGTGTACGGCTTTCAGATTTAATCCTGTAGCCCTTTTCTCTCGTAAAGGGGGTCTCGCTCACTGCAGTGTACGGCTTTCAGATTTAATCCTGTAGCCCTTTTCTTTACTCTGGTGGTTGTCGTGTGCAGGTGGAAGAAGGGGTGAAGGTGTCTGATCAAACGGTTCCTCAGTAAACTGCTTTCTCAGAGGCCCAGGGCCTGTGCTGCAGTCACACGTACAGATAGGCCGGCCCAGGGCCTGTGCTGCAGTCACATGTACAGATAGGCCGGCCCAGGACTTGTCTCTTTCCAGCAGTTGGTCACGTCCTCCATTTCCTGCCCTTAATCAGGGCCTATCACTACTGCTGCGCTTGTGTATTCAGCCTCCCCCCCACATAGTGATGTGAAGGCCACTTTCTGGACACCCCCGCTCTGCTGCTGGGCCAAGCAGGAGTACAGGAGAACGTGGACCCACACTGTTCCATGCCCTGATGGGGCAACTGGGAGAACCAAAAGAGGTGCGGTTTTTCCCTGTCGAGAGCAGAAATCTGGTACTGCGAGAGGCTCTGCACTCTCGAACCCATTCAGTCAAGCTCTTTAAAGGTTCCATCATTATTACAGACCCATTGAATGGCCTATGGTTCATTTCCTATAAGCCACCCCTGAGACTAGGTTTTCTAGTTTATCAAGCTGAGATTTTTTCTGCCCTCTCTAACACCGTGTCATGTGCTGAGCTGCTTTTTTTGCCAGGGAGCCTGATCGTCCATGATAGTCCCGCTTCGGGTACATTTCCTTCCATTTATCACCCCTCCATATTTTGAAGGAAACCTGCATGCCGAAAAAAGCAAAACGGTAATTGTCTGGCTCAGCTCAATTTTAGTGGCTATTGTGAGACCGTGACATTGGCGGGGATGAAGGCCGGTCCCTGCGGTTGGTCTGGCTTCCCATGCTCGGCGGAAGGGAAGATCAGTGACCTGGGAGTGTCACTGTGGAGACGCCCCTCCCCCAGTGTCCCTGGTATTTTCTCTTGCACTAAAGCATGTCGTTTTGACCCGTTTTTTTTCTGCGCAGATCGGATCAAGGTCAAGCTAGCACGACCAAGACTGCAGGACGACTTGGCTAACCGCCAAGAACACTATTCGGGTGTCTCCTAAATTCCGTTCTTTCAGGGAATTTGGTCTGAGCGGTTTTCACATCGCAGAATTCAATACATTTTGTTAAAAAGGCTTTATAATTTTAACCAAGCATTCCATTTTATTATTTTCATACTGACTACAGTGACTATATCTGCTGGCTTCACTTCCTTCCCTTTTGAACGGACTTGAGTATCCATAAACTTGGTGGGAAGGGTTACTTTTTATTCCGTTACAGATTACTATGTACTATGTATGTAATGGAAATAATCTGTAACGTAATCCTGTAAATTACCCAAATCAGAAATGTAATCTGAATACATTGGGATGCCTTTTTTTCATTTTTTTTCATTTAGTATTTGATGGAGAAACACAAAGCATTAATTTACAGTTTTCACCAAGGAGGACACATACTTTTCTTTATTTTTTCATACAAAAAAAAATCAGCAACACCTACCTTTCTTAGCTAATTATTAAGTTTAAATTTTAGGGTACAGTCTGGAACAATGATGTTGTGTTTAGTGTAACTGAGCATTCTCTCTGGAGGTACATTTGTAGTTTTTACTACATTAGTAATATGTAGTTACAAGTAAAATTTTGACATTTTAAATGCAGAGTTCTCTATAATTAGATGCAATGTTATAGTATACCTTATCTGTACAACAAGCGATGTATTGTTTCATTTGGTTTATCGATCGTCGATGAATGCCCCTCTTTTCAGCGTGCATTTCAGCCAGATTCATTTCTTGTTACGGTTTCTTTGCAAACCTGTGCTGAATTCTCTCTCCACCCTAAATAGAATTCTGCTGCACATTAAAATATTAGTGTAGCAGACGCAAAATACTTGCTGATATATACATTTAAATTTTAAACAATACAAAATATTGGCATGAAGGAAATGTTTAAATGTCACGGTATATATTGAAAAAGATTATTGTTACATCTGTATCTTGAATGTGTCCTTTGTTTATAATTTGAATTAATACATTTTTAAATAACTACTCTTAAAAGAGGACAAAAGGCACAGTTAATTTCAATGTGTATGATTTATTTTAAATTAGTGGCATATAATTTTTAGGGGCCTGTACTTCAGACTAGGATTATGAATGTCAGCTGTATATTTATGCATTTACACTTAAATCACCCGGAGATGCTTTAAGACGGAAAAATGCTTTTTTCTCATTGCAGATTCAGTTTGTAAGTAAAACAGATTCTTTCATTATCACCCTTTACTTGTACTTGTACTGGTAATCTGAATACATATATTGAATACACTCATTTTTTTGGTAATCCAAAAAGAAACTGCCTTTTTCCGTTGTTCCCCGACCATGCCTGGAAGTTGTATAAACCCGCAGAAATGAGCCAGAGGGTTGTGGACGTTCTGTCGGATCCCTTCAGAGTTCACAGAGCTGGGAGAATGCCAGTTTGGGTTAAGGGGAAGAGGCAGAGTGGGCTTCGCTCCCCCGAGTAGTTTGCCTGACCAAGGTCAGGCCTTGTCCCTACCCCAGACTCGACTGGTTGCCTGACTGCCGGCACTGGTCCGGCCCTCAGAGGAGAGGGAAGGTGATAGGTGGGAAACATGTCCAGTCTTGGTGTGAAATCCAATACAACTTGAGGAAATGCGCTGTGAAAAATGGACACTGAGCCCCAAAGTGTTGCCTTATGCTGTTCTTTTACCTTCTCCAGAATATCGACATAACAAACTTCAGCAGCAGCTGGAACGACGGGTTGGCGTTCTGCGCTGTCCTCCACACCTACCTTCCAGCCCACATCCCCTACCAGGAGCTTAACAGCCAGGACAAGGTAAGCAGCCTCCCTCCCGCCGGGCTGGCAGGGCGTGATTGCCCATTAACCCTTTGTGTCGTAGAGGTCAGCGTCACAGGGGACTGGCTGGGTGATGGAGACTGGGGCTTTTAATCAATGACTAGAAAATGTTTTCAAGCACATATGCCCCAATGGAATCGCAAATTGGGAGTAGTTTGGGTAAATGGATTCTGAAGAAAAGAGCACTTGTTTAATGTAAACTGCAAAGCGGAATGGGTCCGTGTAACCGCCCCCAAAGCCTACAGAGGCGTCGCGTTGCTTATTTTGTGTCGTTTCTTTCAGAGACGGAATTTCATGCTAGCCTTCCAGGCCGCCGAGAGTGTGGGAATCAAGTCCACACTGGTAAGAATCGAATTAAAGGCAACAATAAAACGTCAGAGGTGGAGGAGGCGCATAGTAAAAATCAAAAGACATTAATTCCTCCATTTATGTTTGCATGTTACCTTCAATTAATTTATCATTTATGAGTGACCCATGCAGTGGCATAAACACTGCATGACTTCACCATGGAGTTGGCTATGGAGCGGAATAAGGATCCAAATGAAATCTTTTTTAAATGAATGTGTCGATTCATAAATGAATTCTTAAATGAATTTGTCAATTCATTAATTTATTTAGCCGTTCGCGAAATGATCTTTCAATTTAATTTTACAATTTTGCAAATCAAGAAATGAAGATTTAATTATGACCCATATAAGGCTCCATAGTTCAAAGTGGAAGATAAGATGACAGCTATACAGTCAGTGCTGTTCTTGCAACCCTCAGAGCACAGAAACGGCTTCCTTAACAACGAGGCCTGACGAATGGGAGATCTTGCTTATATGTAGAAATAGAAAGAGAGTCAGCGACTCATTGATGAGAACCTTTCCCCTCTTTCCTCAATGTGCTTATTTTGTCTGGAGCAATATATACATCTATGTACAGTGATGCACGGAGCAGGATAATATGCGCAGTAATCTGCAGTAATATGTGCTTGGTGTTAAGCCCCAGAGCGAAGAACAGATCCCTCTGTAACGCTTTACAGATCTCTTTATATCTGAGCTCTGGTGTAACCTTAATCACGTGTCAGAATGTCCCTATGCCTGTGGCTTGTTAATACCTACACAGCATACAGTGTGTTTTCTGGGGACACGTGTGCAGTGAGGAATGCATGCATCCAATTATTTCAGTTTGATTCGCTATGCCAAATCTAATCAGACAAGCCAGGCAGCATTGATTGTTGTGTCACCTGATAGCTTTTATAATTAGCCTGGTCTGGTGTTCTTGTGGAACAAAAGCAGTAGCTCTGATGTGCTCCTGTTTGCAGGACATCAATGAGATGGTGCGGACGGAGAGACCGGATTGGCAAAGTGTGATGACCTACGTCACTGCCATATACAAGTACTTTGAAACCTGACCCCCTACCCGAAACCTGACCTCCTACTCGACAGTCCTGCCCTCTTCCCTCTTGCCGCGGAACCGCCCGTCTCGCACCTGCCCAGTGAAGTTGCTCCTGGCTGTTGCCGTAGCTACGCTGAATGCCCCACACTTTTCCGTGTGAAGCTTAGAAGCGCTTTGTGTTCGCCCGCACTGTCAGCACGCTACTCTGATGGTCAACGAAAAACGAGGACGTTTTTCCTTTAGCAGCCTGGGACTGTGCAGATTAATCCCCCTCGCTGACGAGCCACGTGGAGCCTGCCCGGCTAAACTGCCCCTTTTACTGTGCCACATGCTTGAACCTACGAAGATGCAACTTCCTGGAGGAAGTAACAATCTTTGACAGAGCGTGTCTGATTGGGGGAAAAGCGAGGGTCAGCCTTTGTCATTCATGATTCCGTTTTCTGAACCCCTACCTTTGTGCCTTTCCCTGCACCCTTTCTTATGTGCTTCATATTATATTGAAGGCTGATACTGACAATGCCTAAAGTTAGTTTTGTTCACTGTTAAAGACCTGCAAATAGTTTGGAGGGGAAACCTAAAATACTGTTTGGGGACATCCTGCCTTTTGAACTCACCTGGAGGCTGACGCAGTGCCTAGTTTGAAATGAAATGGGGGCATTCCAAAGTTATTCCAAAGAGAAGTGTGACTGGAGAAAAATGTCCTTTGTGGAAAACGTGTATGTTTCATATTAAGGATTCGATTACATTTGCTAAGCTGGGTGATTTTATATTTTAACTTTTATTTGAAAAAAACATTCCAAGATTGACACACAAGCTTTCAGAAGTGCTGTATATACAGGAGAAATTCATAATCTCTATGGAGGTCTCTCAAGCCAAGTGGCACCATGGTGTGTCCTTATTGTTTGCCATATTTACCAATTACGTTGTCAGTTGGCATTTTTTTGCAGCTATAATGAAGCTAATCAACAGAACTGAACCGGAACCTAAAAGCTTTCCATCTTATGGTGTATTCAAGTTTGTTTTCCTGACGAGGAACAAAGCTGCTGTCCCCGTGTCTTAGGCCAAAAAGAATATCCTAGCAGGGATGTCCTCTGTGAAGTCATGGAAACCCGTGCTAAATAAGCTAAACGCCGTGGCTCATTGCCACTTTCTGTCCGAACTCTGGATGAATGGTGGTTGGCCAGCATGACCACTTTCATTTTTCAGGAAATCCCCCGTAATCGTCAGCGATGTGCCAAGTTCCAAAGGTTTGCTGGACTAACTGTCATCTATGGAAAACTGGCATGGTGTTCCAGTAGCGCAGGGGCCTTTTTGTTGTTTTGCGTCCATCTGTTTTGTAGAATTTGAAAAGCACAAAACAAGACACAAAAAAAGCTTTTGACTAGCTCAGTACTGTCGACTGACCTAAACCTGCCCACTAGATTCCTCTCTGAGAGTTTACAACATTTAAATTCCTCATTACAAACGGTCTGCCATTAAGCTCCTATACCCACCACTGTACATTAAACTCACGTCTGCATGAGTTGACATTGTTTGGTTTATATGATTAAACAGCCTGTGTGGAATGGCCCTGGAATTCACTATGATATGTGTCCTGTTTTACAAACGCGTGGGTATAACTGTTAAAGCGGTTCAGAGGTAATTTCCATATGTTAAGAGATACGTGGGTCCGTTTTATTCCCTTTTAGTTCTGAGTGATGCTAGTGAACGTCATCGCATGTAATAAACAAAGTGAGTAATGTTTTTTTCCGAATGAGCCTGTTGTAATTATTTAATTTACTTGCAGTTGCTCACTTACTGACATGCTATGTGGCTAGTCTCTTTTGTGTGAATTAATCATAATCTCAAAAGGCAGGGGAACATGAATAACGAGTACACGAGTAAGTCCCGTGTAAGCGCTAGCTAGTCTTAAGAGGTGGGGGAAGACAAACAAAAAGACTATCAATAACAACGGCACGAGGCACTATACCGTGATTTAAAATAAGGAGAAAGATTTGACTGAAATATTATTGTCCTCATCTCATGATGTGACACTAATGCCTGAAAACCCTGATGGCATGAATTGGAAGTTCTCGGGGTCAGGTGACCCACGGGGGATGCTTTGTTGTATCCATATCCACGGTGCTCTCTCAGACCTCACCTGGGTTTGCACTTCTGACATGCTATTCTGGGCTGTCCTTAGAGCCGGGGGTGGAAACTTTCCTTCATTTTTGCCTTGAAAGCTGGTTAATGACTTCTGAGTTCAAGGTACAATGTTTTCCATACCTTTGCTTTGTGAAGGGACAGACTTGCTGCTTTTTTTTTTTTGCTTTAATTCATGCAGGTCTTGCCAAAAAGAATCGAGGAACGCGGCCACTAAATACACAACTATAGGTGTGACATCAGCTGGGACAGAGCTAAAATTTTAAGAAGTTCTTTGGGGGGTCTAGTACAACACTAGGGATATGTATTTGTTGTATTGTCTTTCTTTTAAAACAAGTCAAACAGCTGCTCTTTTTTATGAAGAGCTTCAGAAGTAAGTAGCTGGTCTAGGCTGGTAGTCAGCCAATGGGGTCTTGACTGGCATCAGTCCAATGTTTTGAAGCAAAATGCCATGGACGTTGTCCCTGGCCGTTGTCGAACGATGGCATGAAAACATGCCTTGTCTATGTTGATATTTTACTTTTGTTTGTGTGTTTTATTATTTCCATGGACTTTATGCCCTTATTCCTGCTGCCTCCTGCTGTTTCCCCAATACTGGGGGTAAAAGGCCTATGATCGGGCTTACATTCTGAAGCTGCATTGGCTGAGACTCCTGCCAGCCACTGAAAACTGAATACCTTTAGATAATCATTGCAAAGCTTTTCTCCATCTTTGAAAAGCCAGTCCGAATGTGTTGTTATCTGGGCCGGCGTGTCAAACTCCAGTCCTCAGAGTTAGCTAGTTTCATTCTGAATTTACTCTTAATTGTTTCGTAGGAGTGATTATTTTCCAAAATGTTCTCTGGATGCTAATATCTGTATATTAACCAAAAGACCCAGTGGCCCACGAGGGCTGGAGTTTGACACCCTTGTTCTAGATAGAATAAAGTGTTTTGTGTATTGTGTGAAAACTCAAAACTGTTTTATTTGAGGAATGCGATGTTAACATCAACTTAAAGTAAGAGCTATACAAGATAATGTTCATTGTGTCGGTCTGGGTGCCTAAGCAAGGAAGTCCTTAGGTGACCTTGAATTAACTTGTACATATTGACAGGCAATAGAAAACTTTGGATATTCCTTACTCTGTTTTCTTATATTATTGTGAATGTATTAGAAAAACTTTTATCTGAGGAATTCACTACATTTTGTGTGTTTAGTTAAGGCAAGAGTATGACTGCTAGTGATATTAAATTGTGTATCCCCTCTGTATCTTATTTGACTTATTAATTCATACGTTTGATCTTGCGGTTGTTCTCAACTTATTCAAATTGGGGGGGAAAAAAGGAATTCAACTTTGTTTTCGTATCTTCGTTTTCAATTAAAAGTGGTTGCTGAAGGGTATATGTTGCAGTGAGATTTTGTCATCATACTGTAATGATGGACTATTAAGGAAACACTTGACCTTCTGGCTTGACTCCCAATGTTTTTGCTTCAATAACAACAAAAACAACAACAAGTTGCATCTGTGGCAGTAACCTACTGTAGTAATCAGGGATGCTAGAGATTGCATATTAAAATAAATGAAGTTTATTAGTTTGTATCATTTGAAGTCAACAGTTAATACAGTGACAAGCCAGAATGTTAGCAGATTGCAATATGATGTCATATTTTCATTTCAATGATTAATTCTGTACACCATGATTTTTTTTTCAATTTACAAATAAAATTGTAATGTAATTTGCTACTAATAATATTTTAGATATGCTCAGTGTGGGACTACTCCTAGGGCCAGTGAGATCGTGGGCTTCAGGTGATGAGGTGATTTCATGCTGTAGGACAATGGACTACTGACCTGTCCAACATGCTACAACTTCCAACTCAATCTTTAAATCATATGACACTTCTATCTAAAATATTTTTGTACTCCTAGATGTCTCAATCAACTAAGCCTATTATCTGTACAATCTTGGAGCAACCATGTAATATTTTTCCCAATTCCCTGGCATTTAAACATAATCAGTTGTTCTGGAACCTTGGAACGTAGGCTATCCTTCTATTGATTAGGAAGGGTGTGGCTGCAACCAGTACAGTGGTGGTACACTCTTAGGGATTAGATTCAATTGTGATGTCAGCAATTTAATTGCAGAACAATGTGTTTGTGCTTAATCCTGTCCAGGCTGAGTGAGTACTGAGGATAGGAACACAAAGATTCATTGTTCCAATCCTAATTGGATCCATGACACACTTTTACAATGGGATCGGTGTCAGATTGGCTGCCAGACACATTCAGATGTTAATCTGAAAATGCCATTAAAAAACAGAACTGTCTGTTGATCCTCAAACCACATGGCATAACACGCAAATCGCAAAATCAACATCGTCTTCAGGGTTACCTGGGAAACTACCTGGGAAACTTGTCTGTGTCCTTACTGACTGACGTTTCCCTTAACGGGTGTAACCCCTCTGTTAACTTATATCTATAATTCATATGTTCGTATGTTACAATTAAATGTGACACTGTAAGAACTGAGATAACGTAGGATAATTTATGTATGGGATCAATAAGTATTGTGTTAAATGAACAAATGTAAGCATAAATTTAAATATATTTATGCAGGGTTCGTCAAGAAAGCAATTCGTAGTTTGCTAACTGCATTGAGGGCAATGTGTCGAATATCTTCACTTAAGTTGTAAGGTTTATTTGTATTTTTTGTCTCAAATCACACTTTTACGCACCCGTTTCATACATTGTGTTTTATCTAATATAGCTACGCGCAGGCCTATGCATATTTGCACTCACCTAAACACCTACTGCAAGCCTGAAGGCGCCCGGGAAACCGGTAGGAGACTTTCGTTAGCGACGAGCCGAGAGACGCCCTGCCGATTTAATCCACCTCATCCCGGCTGGGCTCTAGTCCATTTGCGACTATTACCGACTGAACCGCGCCGGTAGGCATATTTATTATCAGAATCTCATATTCATGTTAAATGTAATTCCAACTCTTTTGAGGAACATTTTCGCGAAAAGACCTTCACCAGGCACATCAAATATGACACCCGATATGGATGTCTGTGAATAACATTAACCCAAAGCATAAATGAAATAATCTATTAATGAAAATATCAAACAGTGAAAATAGTCTACACTCAAAATGTAACTTCGGTCACAAACGTACAGTGGCTTGACTAAACTTCTCAGCGTGTGATTGGTGGGTTCTGTTTTCCTTCCTTTACTGCTTGGCTTCCAAATGCTTCTAGTGCCTCAGATACGATGGGAGGTCTAGGAGCGCGCCCGACTACGCGTTCTTTCAGGTCGGTTTACTGCACAGGTGGTTACTCGGCATCGCAACGGACTACATCATATGGAAATATGTTTTACAGTTTTGTTTCTTTTTTTACTCACGAATGATAAAAAATACCGTGGAAACCATCCGAAGAAAAATTAATAGAAATGTTTTTAGTTTTCGCGGAAACGGGAATTTCAAATAGGCATTACCTGTTTTTTATGCAACCAGAATTGCAGTTAAAAGGATTGTTTCCCTTTCTGAATAAAGATATTTTTTCCTCAGTATTGCGCGCGCAATTATGTTGAGCCTATATTGAAATTGTATAGTCAGATCTAATTAAATAGCCAGTTTCTTATAATACATAGCCGAATAAAGGTTAACTTGAGAATTTTCATAAAAACACAAAACTCCACACTTTTTTTTTTTGTTGTGCTTGGGCATGCTGATATTGGATGGCTCACACGGAAACCCGACTTAATTGTGCTGTGCCAAACGGTAAGTCTGTTTTATCATATGGCAATTACAATTTTTGCAGAAAATTGGTTGTTTGTCTTTAAATGGTTTCCCTAAATACTGGATGTCGAAATATATTTAATTGTGTTTAGTTAACCTCACATCTCTCAACTTAAATATCCTGTTTCTTAGAGGAATTATATTGCGCGCTTCTACCTAGGTTACCACTTTCTGCAATGGTTTTAGCTGCGTTTGCCTCCTTCAAACCATTCAGTTAACTTTAGATCCAAGATCGTCCAATAAGATATTCTGAAATTAGTTAACACCGCATTCAAAGTTGCCTATTTCTTACTCCATAAGAAAAAACAAGCTGCAATGATGTTCCATTTAAACTGCCACTGAAACCTCGGAAATGTAGATTTTCTTGGCTGCCCTGTTTTTCTATGCATTTCAAACGACCAAAGCAGTCGTTACCTAGTAGCCTACGTGTTATTTTACATCCAAATAGATTTGCCACGATATTAATCGTTGCATGGAATATATTTTATTTTCAGGTCAAATTAAATAGCCTACTAGATTCCTACAACAGGACGATATTATGTGTGTGGTTGTCCATTTGTTATATTTAATTATAGTTCATAGTTCATGAACATCGTATTGACAATGTGTGTTTGGTAACCGAATCCAAGCACGTCTCGGAGCTCGGAGTAGGTGTATTAATCTTTACTTCCTCATTACCGGCCCATTAGAGAATCTTCAAAACTTACGATTTGAGTGTTAATTTATTTAAATCACCTGCATTTCGGTTTTTGTTGGGACCTAATTTGTTGTAGGGCTTTTGTTTGTTTGTTTGTTTGTTTTAAGAAAGTGTTTCGCTGAAGTGTAGTAGGTATACACCAATTAAACAAGACTAAAAACGTTGTTTTCGTACAGTTCTGATTATCTCACGTATCCTGGTTCTTCCTCCGGTGTACTTGCATACGTAGAGAAATTTAATGTTTAAGCCTGATACATGTGTCCTGTAATTAAGTTAATGTAACAATTCCTTACAACCAGGACTCCGTAATATAGCTACAGTAACACTAGTGCGTAGTTAAACCATATTTTCTCTTTACCTTAAAATATTTTCAACAAAACTATGAGTGGAGAAAAAAACTTTCACTCTGTACAACCGTGAAAAAACATCTGTCTTAAACAATGAATTTGTCGCTGAAGATACGTGCACGGAGGCATGCTTTACGCCTGCAATGAGCGATACCCTAAGGTCTTGAGCATGGTTTTTAGCGATGGCCAATCTTAAGTGGAATTCCTTGATCTTCGATGATGCAACATGACCGAGTATTCCAGTAGTAAGGGTTTGAGTGCTCCACTGAAGACATTCCTGTCATTCGACTAAAGCCGAAAGGCATTTCAGGTTAACACTCTCTAGTGAATATTTAAATAGTTACCATATTTAACCGCATCATTGGTACATATTTAGTTTTTACAAGATAAAAAAATTAAAGGGTTTTTTCTTCCGTTTTAAATAAAATTTTAATTTTCACCATGAAATAAAATAAAAAAACTTATCTAACGTTATCTAATTATATCTAACACCTAAAAAAACAAACAATGAATGCCTATGATGTTTGAGTAAGATAAAATTAATTCAACATCTATTTCGGTATGCGTCTTATTTGGTCTTACTTTACTCTGTAAGGGTCAAGCTTTTTTTGAGTGACAGGATGCAGAGTCTGCTACTGTCCTGGGGGTGGGGTTCCTTTTAGGAAGCCCCATGTGTCATACATAGATAACCAATCGCTATTCAAATGCCAGTAAGGTGGTTATCTGAACGGCCAAGAAACCGCACACATACTCTCCTCTCCCTCCCGCCCTCCCAGGCAAGATTCCTTGCATTTTTGGAAAACAAGAAAAAAAAATCCTATCCTAAATGAACAAAACATGGTCGGACGCAAAGGCCCCTATCTTCAGACCCAGCTGTCCTGGAAGCGTGAGAAATCATCCTCCCCAGGACTTTGACAATTCTTCTATATAAATACGAGCATTAGCCAATCTTAGTTCATAGCCACTGGAAGAGCACGATATCTATTGTGGCACACGCATTATATAGCCACATTGCTAACTAGCAGGGAAAGATCTTCTGTTCCCTTGGTTTGACAGCAGATGTAGTTTATCATGCTTTTCACCCCCTTTGCAGATATTATTCTAGAGGCTAGAAATTTTATTGGATAGGAGCAACAATAACATGATTTATCAGTCAGCCATTTTTGTTAATCTGCAGGAATTTCTCCTTAGAGGAGACCTAAAATTCCATAC
The DNA here is from genome assembly GCA_025775045.1 of Hiodon tergisus. Lineage (NCBI taxonomy): Eukaryota > Metazoa > Chordata > Actinopteri > Hiodontiformes > Hiodontidae > Hiodon > Hiodon tergisus. Next base: position 4,760 of record JAOVYW010000302.1, on the reverse strand, counting down.
TTATCATACATTGAAAACCTCAGCCAAACTTTGAAGAGTTCCAGATGGTACTACAAGCATGTTAACGGGTGCCGTGTCATTGAATGTGTCAGCTAATTATTGAGGTATTTGCATTCAGACATGGTTGCCACAACAAAGTCAATTTTGTCTCCGTGTAAACCAAGAATCGTGTAGTAACACAAGCTAACTAAAGTGGTACAATACAGTACACAATATCAGATATTGTGAAATATAAAATATTTCACATTTTAAATGATCTTCACTAGAAGTCAACCGTGATTTATGACTGACCTAAGAACAACGATTATTCACACATTCCATGGGAAGATTCTGAGGACCGCATCCAAAGACCTCCATTAACCTGAGAGTCATGTGGTCTTTGCTCAGCAAATAGTATCTTTCAGAGGGTAAGACCTCACCACCTGGCTGGATGCTAATGGAATCAGGATCCAATGAATTCTTCAGAGAGATATGCACAGAAACAACTGTCAAAGCCAACTCTTAATCAGTCACTTTTATTTCAGGGAAAAATATAAATAAAAAAATTAACTTACCATCTGGTATTTTGAACTTTTTTTACCCTGAGCATCATTTTCTATTTACTTCTGGATTGATTGTATGATTTAACCTACTCCTTCTTTTTGTTGTTTTTACTTCAGGATTTTGATCTTTATGTAATTACTTCCTGGTGCTGTCCCAGCCTCGTTGCAGACACGCTTCCAGGAAAAGGCTTTGCCATCCAGCATTGTGAGAAAGTGAACAGCGGAATAGGTGGGCGACGTCGGAACCACACAAGTGCAGAACGACCAGGCCTCAGCAGTGGACATCGCCTTCTCTACAGGAGGAGCTTAGACGGGGCGGCTTCGCTGGCCGAGTCGCAGCTATGGACGTTGGGGCGCGGCGCCATCCTTCCTGCTCAGTGACTGCACTCCCCGTCTCACCATGCTGAGTGATGTCTCCTTCTTATACATTGCGCTTGAGCTGGTGATCGTCTTGCTGGCCGTGCTGGGCAATGTGCTGGTCTGCTGGGCCGTCTGCCTCAACAGCAACCTTCAGAGCATCACCAACTTCTTCGTGGTGTCCCTGGCGGCGGCCGACATCGCCGTGGGCGTGCTGGCCATCCCCTTCGCCGTCGCCATCAGCACAGGCTTCTGTGCCCACTTCTACGGCTGTCTCTTCATCGCCTGCTTCGTGCTGGTGCTCACCCAGAGCTCCATCTTCAGCCTGCTGGCCATCGCCATCGACCGCTACATCGCCATCAAGATTCCTTTGCGGTAAATTGTTGTTAAATGTGTTACTTGTGTCTACAACATAAGACAAGTCACATGTTTCACAGATCCATTAGGAGCAGTTTCTCATACTGAGTTTTTTTTTCCTACCATGAAAATGATTGATTTTATTACAGATTATAATTATTTTCATCTATACACGATTATATATATATATATGTTTTTAACATAAATATATAACTTTACAGATCATGGCAAGGGTGAAAAACATGTGTAGTTTTTATTATCTTAATAAATGCTCTTTATGCTAGTTATTTTGGGTCTCTACAAATTAAACTTTTTTCAATAACCATCTGCATAAAAACACGTTAATATTGTTTAATTAATCAAAAGTCTTGGACACAGCAGAATTTGAATTTAAGTTAGGGTCATATATAGAAGTAATTATGCAGTTATGCTTGTTTGTTGTGTTGGATTAGTGAGTCCCTGTTGTATTGTTAGTGTATGTTTCAGCTAATCAGTTCTGGCTTTCGGAAGGAAGTTGAGAAGTCACATTGGAGGAAAAGGACAGTTCAGAAAAGTGACACCTCTTCCAGTGCCTTACTCTCAGTTCTCTTGTTGTGATTCTTTGCCCCAGTTCTGCGTTTGTATATAAACTTCCTGGTGATTGAGGAGGATCTCAGAAGACTAGACTCTAAACAGAAAAGATATGATAGTTTGTGAGCACCTTCCCTTTTGGCTCTTGACTTTGGGTTTGCCGTGATGATTAAAGGTGACCCCTAGGGTGACCCATCCCCCCAGGTGAATTTCTCTGGCTCATTCCTTTCTTTGGCCTTCACTTCTTCTTTTCTGCATGCTTTACCTTCCCTTTTTCGCTAATCGCAAAAAGAAACTTTTTTTTTAAAGATTTAAATGGAATTTCCTTAGTTAGTTTTGCCTTCGCCCCAGTTAGTTATTGCCAGTTGTGCTTGTCACAAAAAATAGTGCCAATTACACACGGGGGAAGTGTGAGGAAGCGCATTTAGTCTCTTCCAATGCAGTCACCGTCAAGCTTCTCTTTTGCACCTCCCTCCTGATGGCGGGGGGGGCATTTTCCTGGCATGGTTTGGGTCCACTTAGAGGGAAGGGTCGCTGCAAATCATTACAAAGCGATCACCTTTATCCCATGGGGAACCATTTCTACTTTGATGGGAGTGGCCTCTTCCAGGATGACAATGCTCCCATCCACAGGGCACGAGGGGACACTGAATGGTTTGTTGAGTGTGAAAACGTGAATTATATGCTATGGCTTTCGCAGTCACCAGATCTCAACCCAATCTATGGGAGAGTTTGGACCACCCCCATCATTAAAACACCAAATAAGGGAATGTCTTTTAGAAGAATGGTGTTCCATCCCATGGTGTTCCAGAGACTCTTAGAATCTATGCCAAGGCGCACTGAAGCGGTTCTGGTAGCTTATGGTGGCCCAACACCTTACTGTGGCACTCCATGTTGGCTTTAATTGTCACCCGTCTGTGCTGCATCACATTTTAAAGTTAAAGATACAACTGTCGTTTGGACATATGGGTCTCACTTCCTCCAAACTATTCTCAGTCAGCCCCTGAAACAAAACCTATGACCTCTTCTTTTTATTTTTACATACTTTAATTTCCTTCTACAACAATAACAGTAGACATCATAAATCTAGGAATTGTATTGATTAGCACTCAAAGCAAAATGCCAGGCATGTAATTACATCTTGTGTATCATTTTATTAATGTTTGTCCACATGAATATGAAACTAAGATGAAACTTAGATACTTGCAAACCTCACCTACTCTTTTAGGTTTGGCATCAACCTTTTGTGTGACAGGACATCCCCACTCATTTTGTCATTTACATTTTGTCATTCACATCTTGTCCAGAGCGACGTACAAAGTGCTGTAGATTCAGGGTTCACAAGTGCAATACGAAACTGAGCTATCTGTCTCTATTAACAAAGACTGAGAGTACGTAAAAGACTAATGCTGCATAACAAACCAATAAACAAACTTAACCAACAAAATTCACACAGCATTCTATACCAAAGCATCAAATATGTAGACATAGGTATTCCAACCATAAATATGAGCATCCAAGCATTTCTTGGGGGAGGGGGGGGGGGGGTGAGGTGTCAGAAGAGGTACGTTTTTTAGTTTCCTCTTGAAGATGGTGTAGACCTCACACCATCTGATGTCCTCAGGAAGGGCGTTCCACCATGTCGGTGTGAGTATTGAGAAGAGTCGCCCAGTGGATGATCACATCCGTAGGGGAGGGACCTAGGCATCTAGGTGTGGAGGATCGTAGGGATCTAGTGGGGTAGTATGCTGAGATTAGCGAGTAGAAGTAGCCAGGGGCTTGATAAGTGAGGGTGAGGACTTCACTCATGAAGTCCTCTACCCAGGACTTCTGGGTTTATAAACCTTCTGTTCATAAACATCGAGTCATGTGCTGTGTGTGACTTCATATTTGCCAGTGTGAAAAGATATGGGGAAATAGAAGAAGGGGTCAACTCATGCTTGAGATCTTGACCTGTTCAACTCATGTTTGAGGTCATGACTGGGTCAACTCATGTTTGAGGTCTTGAGCACACACTCGATGGCAAAACCATACAACTAATGACCAAATTGTTAAATCAATTCTTGGTAAGAAATAGCTTTCCGCCTTAAGCTGACCCACTCTAAATCATACCTTCAGAGTTATTGATTGTGTCGACAGCAGCTTCCTATCTGAAACTGACTATTCATTAAACAGCTTCAGCGTTTTACATATACATATATTTATTTCCATCCAATGTTTCAGTACACTAAGAGATGTGTCTGTTTAATCGCGTACTTGGGTTAAAGGTTGTGTGAAAGATGAGTTTTGGTTGATGATGCTGGCAGAGTGTCCTTAGATAAATGACTCCTGATTTTAAACAGGGTTCAGATCAGACTTACTTTTACTTCAGCTGGTGACTCGATTTTGTTCAAAGTTAAGAGCCGTTAGCGGGAGCTCTTGGAGGATCCATTGGAGAAATGAAAGGCTCATTTGCATCCGCCCTTCCCCTTCTCTTTTCTTTTTTACGCACTACATGCCTCTGTGTGTAAATGTTTTTGGTTTGGGTTTTTATTCACATCTGATAATACATCCCCCAGGCAGAACTTTGTTTACTCAGGTTTGACCTTTGAACTTTAACATGGAGAGAATGTGTCAGAACTTGGCCAAAGCCCTCAGCTGTTCTCCCACACTGAAAATAGATCCACTTTCTGAACACTGATGTTTTGTTTTATTATTTCAATTTTATTTTAATGTGGGATTTTTATTTTTTTGAACTGAAAGGTCACCAATGAATGTTGTTTTTCCCGCACTACTGTCTCTTTTACATACATTTTTGGACATCAAAAGGAACCACTTTGATGCATTTAATGACAAAAAAATGACACATTGGAACATTGGTCAAATAAAGTTGAATCCCTTCATTATATATATATATATATATATATATATATATATATATATAAAGAATAAACA
>JAOVYW010000301.1:0-12565 GCA_025775045.1 Hiodon tergisus | reverse complement strand
ATGAGCCATTCCAGCCTCTCTTGCAAGCTGCTCTTCTCTTGCTGGTTGTGAGAGATGACCAAACAGACGAAAGGACACAACTGAGCAAAAATAAACTATAGTGAAGAAAATATGAATATATTTAAATACAGAAATTCCTAACAACTACCACCTTTTATTGACATAATAAAACCATTATAGTATGAGGGGGTTTCAAACCCCCCGCCCCACAATCTTGTAGCAGCTGGACCAGCGGGAAAGAAAGTCAGCAGTAACATTGTCCTTTCACAGTGAATTGTGAAGCAGTAGGGCTGTAGAGAAAGGTACCACCGTGTAATCCTGGAATTAGCATCCTTTCCATCCATTGTAATGCCTTGTGGTCAGTCTCCAGGGAGATCTCCAGGATAAGAAGATAGTACTTGAAGGTATCCAGGACTCACTTAACTAACCATTCCTTTTCTACTGTAGAATAGCAGGACTCCCTAGGGAACAGCTTCTGGCTGACATAGGCCACATAGGATGGTCTCCTGGTGGGCCCTGGAGGCAAACAGCACTAATTCCATGACCTGAAACATCGATTTGAAGAATAAATATTTTTGAAAAATCAGGACTCTATAGGACTGGGTGCTAACCAAGGGGCCCCTTGTATGTCACGGAAGGCACTCAGTCACCTCAGTCCATTGGATTTTGACTGATTAGGTCTTCTTAGTCAGGTCGGTTAGTACAGTGGTTCAGGCAGAATAGGAGGGAATAAACCTGCAATACCAACCTGCCATACCCAGGAAGGACCAGACCAGTATTTTTGTCTCAGCACAAGGGCAGGTTTGGAGGCCTGGGTCTTCTGGACCTGGGGCTTAATGACTCCATTGCTAATCACATAGCCCAGATAGTTAGTCACTTTCAGCAGAATGTCATGCTCCACTAGCAAGGTGTGTCCTGGCTGTTCCTGGAACACTTCAGGATGTCACAAGTTCCTTACCTGGGTGTGCTGCACTTCTGTTAGATTCTCAATATTTAGGATAGAGAGATTGTGAACAGGTAAGTACTGTTCATCCATCTCCTCTTCATCCTAAACTTTTCTTATCAAACATGTCTACTTCCTTCTCAGGTCTCCTATTCCATTCCTTCAAGAGGTTCACGTGTAGGGTCCACTTGGTTCGAGTGCCCAGGTGTGGCAAGTTCATTTAGTAGGTCCCTGAATTCTGGTTACCACAAAAGGGCCTTGCCAGTTAATCAGTGACTTACTACTTTCTGTAGGTAGTAACAGAAGCACATTCTGACCAGGCTCAAAGCTCCTCATCCGGGCCAAATAGTCGTACCAGGTTTTCTGGCACTGTTGGGGTTCGGCTAGGTATTCCTGTGCTAGGGTACTCATCTACTCCAGCTTGTCCTTCATGTTTACATAGGATATAACATCTTGGTTTCTGTTTTCCACAAGTTTGCTTACCTCCCAGGTTTCCTTTATTAGAGACAGGGGTTCATGCAAATCATGACCATACATTAATTCAAAAGGAGAAAAACTGGTTGAGCCCTGTGGAACTTCCCGGTATGCAAAGAGAAGCTATCTGATGCATTGATCCCTGTCAGAGCCTTTGTCATCCACAAACTTTCTGAGCATATGATTTATCATCAGATTGAATCTCTCAATAAGACCGTCACTCTGAGAATGGTATGGTGTTGTTCTGAGCCTCTTAATACCAAATAGCTGGTATACTAGCTTCAATGGGGTGGACGTGAAGTTGGATCCTTAGTCTGGGGAATACCTCTGGGTTCCTGGTTGCATAGTCACTGACCACAAGAATGAAACGAGAATGAGACTTACTCCTTTCCACTGGACCAACAATGTCCATTCCCACTCTTTTGATGGGAACTCCTATGATACGTAACACTTGTGTGGGTGCTTTGGTGGGCCTTCTGGTAAAGTCAGTTGGCACTGTGGCATGTTCAACAGAAATTTGTGACATCAGAATGAATGCCGGGCCAGTATAAGTGGCGAGTGATACATGCTCTTGTGTTTTCCCAGGTAGCCGGCCCACGGTATGGATTAGCCTAAGGTAAGTATTAATTATCGGGCCTTTGTTGGGACTACCAACTGCTGAACTGAACCTTGTTGAAACAACCCTACTGCCTCCAAGAAATAGCCCTCCTCCATGTTGTTCCTCTAGGTTTTGCCAGACTCTCTCTCCTTTGCCTTGTTATACAGCAGGGCCAGCACACGATACTTCTTCTGCTGCTCAACAAACTCACTGAAATAGAATAGCTGGCAACCAAAAAAATTAAGTTACCTGGTAAACTAACCTAGTACTCAGTACCGGCTGATCCTATTTCATTATTTAAGATGATTTAACCATAAATTATTACACAGCGAATACTTTTCATACATTAGTATACTATAGTGCAATAAACCAGTGACAGAAATACAATAATAAAACATTGAGTAAATTATGGTAATCCTAAAAAACCATAGTGAAGAAAATAAAATATATTTAAATACAGAAAAACTCTATATACTAAATACTAGAAACCATGGTCTGTTAACTTGCCTTGCCGCAGACAAGACCTAAATGGTGGCTCAATGTGTGGACAGTGTATCACACTGGTGTATCTGCTGTTGTGCATCCTCTTGGCTGGTGCTCTTCACCTTGAGCTTCTTCTGAAGCTGAATTATGTTTGCCTTAAGTGTCTCCTCCTCCTTTCATTTAGCCATGTGAGGGTTCTCTCATGGGCAAACAGGGCCTCCTCCAGGTCCTGCTGGAATACCATCTTCTGCTCCACTTTTGCCCCTTTGCAGACATCTGTTTCCCCATCTTCAAACTTCTGCATCAGCTGGTCACCTCCAGCACGTGTTTACCCTCATCTTTAGCCTGTAGCTCCTTTAACAGCTGGATCATCCGGTCATCCAGCTGCTGCACCAAAACATTTAGAATTCTTTATGAAACTGTGCTGTGCCACGAGCCTCTTGTACTTGCCCATGCCTTTGCTGATTTTTCCTTGAGTCGGCACTAGAAGGCTGGTATCGATTTCCTAGGTCGCTGGTTCTGCTTGGTCCCATTCCATTGTATATCAATGGGAGAGGGACTTCTCTTCAGCCATCCTCTGGTCAAACTAATTTTGGTTTTTATGGAGCCTGTCCACATCTTCTTAGCATGCGCCTGGAATTGCATTTCCTTTGGGACAGGGGCAGCTGTTGGTGTAGTGGTTAAGGTGACAGACTTGTAACCAAAAAGCTTGTTGGTTCAAGTCCCACCCCAGCTGTTGTACCTTTGAGCAAGATACTTACCCTGAATTGTTTCAGTAAAATATCCAGCTGTATAAGTGGATAAATGTAGAAGATGTAAAGTGTATAAGTTGCTTTGGATAAAAGAGTCTGTTAAGCAACTAAAAATGTAAAATATAAGTAACCATCTCCTCATGGTGCTTCTCCTGACACTGTATGCCAACAAACTGCCAAATAACCCCTAGAATTCTAGCACAAGGCAAAAGCAAACTCATTGAACAGATCATTAACAGAGCAGGTTCTAAGCAGCAGTATTCTAACTCACCCAGTGGCACAGAGAAAAATTGTCTCTCCCTCTTTTCTTTTCTTAATAACTATCATATGCTAACAGCTATCTTAAAACGAATGTACTCGTCACGTAGTAGATAGTTGTGCCTTGACGTAGCTAAAAATTTGGGTGAAAGGATATTGGAGATAATTGTTTAAATTAAATTGGTGTGTTAAATTTTTTCTTGGGCAAGGTGGCGCCCAGATCAAATTAATCTTAAATGAAAGATTAATTTACCTTCTTTCCAATAACCAATATGTTTGGAACATATGGAATACATTTTTTAAAGAATCTGACTTTAAATGGCTTAGACTTCAATTTTTTCTTGCATATATATATGGAACTAAATGGTGCCTTCCTGAAATTTACATAAGGTAGAACAGATTGTACTCTTTCAAATGATATAACTTTTAATATATATTTTTGATGTAGAAGCTATTAAAAGTAAGATTGATCAATAGAACGCGCACGCACACAAAGTTTTTAATGTAAATCTAAACTGAGGAGAATTCACCACATACTAATAAGCATAGTGTAGCATGCCGACGTGCTTAGCTCGGAAATAATCAGAAAACAACACTTCCGGGTTCTGGCCGGTCCTTTATTTAGTCTCTTGGAAATAAACAAAACATTCTTCAGGGATCCCCCTCACGGGTTCACCCCAAACAAAACAAACTAAAATAACAAACCAATTAAATTTCCGAATCTAACACAAAGTTGGACTCGTAACGCTGGCACTCCGGTTGCCGGGTGCTGACCCGCATTCTTTTCCTCGGTCCAGGCCCTGTCCTCTGCTTGCTCTCTTTTGTGATTCTGGTTGTTTCTTGGTGTCCTCCTACCCAGCTCCTCTCCCAACTTCCAGCCTCTACTGAGGGATCGCAGGCTGTTAAATTATGTTCATAATTACCGCAATCCTCACCCGGTGCTGGTGGGCATGCCTGGAACACACATAGATTCTATGGAGATTCTGAAATTGATGATGAAGAACAATGGAGTTCGAATGGAACGCTTCCTCCCTACACTTTTACAAATTTTTATTTACAGGTTGAGTCTCACTGGGGAAACCTTTGACGCACAGGATAATGCCTCTCCACAGGTGAACTGAGCATTGTCTATAGACCGTGGCAACTGTGGGGGATCATTTGACAATTGTGGGATCAGTTCTGGGGCCTCCAAACTGTGGGGACCTATCTCCTCGACCCCTTCCACAGTGTCCTGAGCTGTTTCCCATAGATGATCCAAATGAACCAGCCAGCCTCACTTTAACCATAAACAAGCAGGGGTCCAGTTTTTCCCCCAGATGTTATCTCTGTCCATAATATAACGTTCCGTGGTGAGCCGTATCATGAACTAATTTCTGTCTGTCTTGCTTAGCCTAAACAGCTCTTCCCAGGTATGGTTTTATAAGGGTTAGGCGAGCGCGAATCTCTTGCCTGAGAAACAACTCAGCTGAAGTCAGTAACTGAGTGGAGTGTGCTCCTGTATATAATGAGGAAGTTTGCGAGTCATAGACAGGCGGGTCTGTGTATGGCATTCCTGTACCACGTCCCTCTCTAGTGCTGGCTTCACGATCTGTATGGATTGTTCAGCTGCTCCATTTGTGTCTAGGTGGTAGGGTGGCGTCAGGGTGTGTTTGATACCATTGGCCTTGGTAAACTGGATCCGTTCCTGGGATCGGAACTGAGGGGTAATGTTCTTCGCTGACATACAGATTCTATGTTGTTTCACTCTCTACTCAATATACTTATCATGTTGTGGCCACCACACTTGGTTTCAGGCTACTGCCTTCACCCTACACATCCCAGAATACCCCTCATGCAGATCATTGAGAGCCCCACTTTGAACTCCACTGGTATAACCACTCTCTGTCCCCATAGTAAGCAACCTTGCTTTGTGAAATATCCTTTCATATTTTCTCCCACCACATGACCTGACCAGCCGTAGAATGTATGGTCCAACACATTGGAGAGGATTGTGTCTCTACTTGTTCACAAGCTAATGTCAGCTGCACGGAGAGGTATCTCGTCCCTCACTACAGAAGCATAGTACATCAGATGTATCCTCTAAAGTTTGCTGTGGAAGAGCAATGGTATTCAATGTCATAAAGCTAGGCAAATAGGATGATGGCCCAGCATTGAATCCTTGCAGCTGCCAACCCTATCACCGCTGTCTTTGGTGCGAAAATGGAAACGAGTGGTTTATAGTCAGTGACCAACGTAAACCTACGTCCATACAAATACCAATGCCAGCACCTCTTCGTGCATATTTTATCTTGCTGCTGCTAAGGGTTCTGGAGACATAAAGGGGTGTTTCTTCTCCATTCTCAAACACAAGTGATATCACTGCTCCTATGGTGGTTCCAATGGGTTAAAAGGTTAGCTGATGGAATATTGTCACAGCAAAAAACATGGTCTGGTGTACAATTAATGTTATAACCACAATAATCTGTTGCTGGAACTGCAATAAAACCACAGTTGTTTACCAATTCCAATAAACAGGAATTGGGTGAAGGTGGAACTACCTAGGGCCAGGGAGGTAACCACAATGGTTTCCCTGAGATCCAATCGTGACAGAAGGGTAAAAGCTGTGACCAATAGGGAGCAGTAAAACATTGTGGTGATGTTGTGGCCACCTCCCATTAGAGGAAGTGCAGGTATGTTTGGAACTGTACAAAAGGTGGTTTGCCGAGGTTGTTCGTTGGGTTGTTCTGCGGACACCACGGCTTTTGTTGTGTTTACATAATAAAAGTCTTAATTTCCTGAAGAACCAAGTCTCCGTCTCCTAAAAACAGTTTCAACAGAAAAGAGTAAAACAATCATTATTGGGAACCACGACACTCCCACCCCATAGGGGGAGGCAATCCAAGCCAGGCGTAGTGGTCTCTTTGTGTCATAATGCGCTAACATCTGGCAGTTCAGAAACAGTTGCTTACTCTTCACAAACATCACAATGTTTTGTCCAGTGCCATTGTTTGTTTCTCGGTAATATTTCATGCAGTATTGGTGGACAGCTTTGCTTATAAATGCCCATAGTAGTTCAATAGATTAAGGTACAACCTCAGTTTAGTGACATTTTTGGGACTAGATGCTTTCACAATTGCTGTGAGTTTCTTCTCAGTGGGCAGGAGCCCCTGTGCATCCACCTGATGGCTCAAGTATTCCACATTGCCCTCCATGAAACTACATTTAGCCAGTTTCACCTTTATTCCATAATGCTCAGTACTTCATCCAGCTTTTGTAGGTGGGTCTTCTTTGACTTCACTGTGATGAGAATGTCATCAAGAAAGTAAGATCTGATTAATCACAGACTGAAATATTGCGGGGCTGAGGAGAAAAAGGTCTGTTGTTGGCATATAGGTGTTTGTGTGTGTTTACCACCAGATATTGCTTGGACTTCTCTTCAAACTCCAGATGTTGGCAGACTTGGGAGAGGTTTAGTTAAAATATGTTTAGTTTAAATATTTGCCCCCAGCCAGGGTAGCAAAAAAACCCCTCTGGGTATGGCTCTTCCTCCACATTGTGCTGTTTATTGTGAATTTATAATCACTGCATATTTCCTCTTTGTTTAGCTTGGACAATATTACAATGGGAGCTGCACATTTGCTGTGCTGAACCTTTGAGATTATGCCCTCTTGCTCAAGTCTGTCCAGCTCTTTTTCTACCCTGTCAATTAAACAAAGGGAACAAGACATTTTGTGGCTATGACGTAGTCACCTGGTGAATGCTCTCAAAGATGCTTTTCCAGTCCAGTCGAATGCAACCTGGCCCTGGCCTAACAGGGTATTCTTGTTTCCTCCAATTGAAGCTGTGCCAGACCCTTGCCATATATCCTCTCTGATATTATGGATACTGTGGCCCCTGTAACCAGTTGCATCTCAACTGGTGTGTTGCTGAGTTTCACATTCACGGTTATCGGTGGTCTGATCGAGTTGTCACTCATTTGAAACACTGAAAACACTCCAAACTCATCCCTGACTTCTCCTGGTTCTCCACACTCTGTGATCAGTTTAGTGTTGTTACTGTTTCTGAACATCCAGCACACTCATGCTAACTGTCCCACTTTGGAACACACCTAACATGTTTCACTTCATGTTTCATATACAGTCTGGGCAATTCTGAGTCTCTCCACAATGGTAAAACCTCTTCTCACATACTCTCAACTTCCCCTCACCTTCGAATGTAGACTGCCTCTCCTGAATTGTCGTCCTGGCAACGTACAGGATTTGCAGTTATGACTGCTCCCTTCCACTTTGTGCAGAAGTTTCTTTTGTGTATTTTCACATTGTTACAATACTCTCCCCTCATTTTGATCACACCTGTGAATACGGAACCTTTCTGCAATCACAAGTGGTTTCGGTCTGTAATGATATTTCAGTGTGTACTAATGACCAATACGAATGTACAAACCTTTTTCGCATCTGAGATATCGTTAGCAGTCATCCAAAGATCAAGGTTCTCCAGGTATGAATCACAAACCACATACCTTATTTTGTGTATTTATTTCGTCATGTGTCCGATGAGTGCTATTTTATTTCCTATCGCTACTACTGTAACTTCCTTTAAAACTCGCTGTACAGCAAAATCCAGTCTGAGGTCCACACATCACAACGCAGGCTGTAATCGCAAGGCTAATCCTTGTTGCCAATTTGTAGTATTCTAACACCTGGAATGGTATAAAATAAAGATGGCCACGAACTGGATGGAAAACACTTTACTTCACAATGCCTCCCAGCGCATGCACTCCTCACAGGTTTTAACGGTTCATTACAAAAAAAAATTCCCAACTCACTGGGCGCAGGACATATCGTTACTTGCAGGATTGTACAAACCATCCAGTTAGACAAACCATGGCAGTGGGCAGAAATCATCTGATGGACTACCCTGAACGAGGGCCTGGCAACACTGCCCCATGAGGTTGCATGCACATCCACATCTGTCACAGTGCCTATTGTTCCTTTAGTTCAGAGACTTGTCATATGTAGCAGTGTCTTGTCAAGCTTTCCAAGGGGGTCTTCCTATCGTCCTTCCCCTTGAGGCAGCGTAGTCTCCTTACCACTGGAAACTGACCAAAGGTTTTAATCTCCAACCACTTTTGTCTCATCAATCTGTTCTGTGTCCCATAATCTGTCTCCTTTCTAGTCCTGATTTTTTTGAATACCTTTAAAAAATACTGTCCCCTATTGGAGATATTTGAGATCCTACAAGTAATGACATGCCCTGGCGGGTTGTTACACTAGCAAATATGCTAAACTAATTTTAAGTTTAAGACATTTGAATGCATACTAAGCACTAGTCACTAACTTTTCTTATCAATCAAATCTAGTAGGGAGAACCAAAAGGAAAATCTAATGTAGGCAATGTAGTCTGTCCAAAACCACAAGGAACAAAAAAGGAAAAACAAACAAAAGAAAACCAGTATGGACCGTCGGATTTAAGTCTCTAGCAGACTACACTAAATAACAAACAAAACCCAGGAAAATGCCAAAAAAAGATACAAAGAATAATTGAGAAACGACTAGTATTTTCACGAAGCAGAACTCACAGTCAACCCACCTTGTGGGTATACGACTATAATAATAATACATTTAATTGACGTTTTTCATTTTAATATATACGTTTACTTAATAACAATGGCTTAATAATACAACTCACCATTAATGTGACGGAGCTTGTTTGTTCAAGCATAGGCACATAATGTTTGAAGTGATGGGTGATAGCTTAGTCATAGGTTGTTTTCTGCAGAAAGACGCTGAAAATACTTTGATTTAATTGCAGTCGTACCAGTTGTAAGTGCAGTGTGTGGAGAGGTATTGATATTTTTTTTTATTTCTGGATTATTATTATTATTGTGTATGACACTGGACTGTTTGGAACTCTGTTGGCTGTTTTGACCCTATTTTTGGAGACACAGGTTACCTCCTGTTTAAAACCAACTACAAATGTTGTCTATTGTGTTGTTCCTGCTCAAAATTGTGATCAAAGTCCTCAAAGAAGGTCCAACTTTGTCACAAAAGCATCTATTAAGGGGTTTTTACACTGATTTGAAAGGTGTCAGAAATAACAGTGTTTCTTTTGTTTTTGTGCTAAGAGGGTGTCTCAATTGGCGGATACTGTATAATGGATTCAGTATAATGTCTTGAATATATTTTAAAAAGTCTAACCAAGGTTCTTTTGCACAGGACACATGGAAATTATTGATGGTTCAAAACTACTGCAAAGTGATTAAATGAGGAGACATCAAGTTTGGTTAAGCCTGGATCTGCAAAGCTGGAATACTATGAGAAGATATCTATGAAGTTCGTTATGAAGAACTTATTAATTAGGAAAATAGAGAGAGAGAGAAATAGAGAAAGCTTTATTTGGGCTCAGAGGCGTCAATGTGCATCACCAACAATGGGCATTCAACATTTCTCCAAAACTGACAAAAAGATGATTGGACTGCCATAAACCATGAATACCGTATTTAAAGGGCCATTGGTTTTAATAAGCCTCAGATTGAAAAGACTGAACACACAGATAATCCGGTGATTGTGAAATATTCTGTGTGGAATATGATTCTCAAATCAAAAATTAAAAAAATGTAAATTCAAAAAGATAATTGCAACAAAAAGAGTTCTAGTAGTAAGCAGTGGAGAGAGACGGAAAAATTTCACAACCAAATGAATGCTGTCGGAAATATTTTTTCAAGGAAGTGGATGGTATACTTATGCAACCAATTATTTTTTGTTATAAATTTAGACTAATTGGTAGAAATGTATTTTGACTTTGATATGAAAGTGTCTGTTTTTTTCAGTGTCAAAAAAGTCAAATGAAATTAGGATTCAATATTTAAAACAAATAAAATATAAAAACATCCAAGGGGGGTGAATACTTTTTATAGGCACTGTACATATCAGCATTACCACTAGTCAAAAAATAAACACATCTGATCAGATAAATCAGATTATAAAATGTGCTTCATGTCCTTCATGGGTTGTGGGTTGTGTGAACTGGGACGTAAATATGGGCAAAATTCTAAAGCTGCAACAAATGCGAATAATAAAAAAATAATGAAATTATGTGAATTTCTCAGCCATATCTGTTAGCTGCATGTACAATTTCGGCAAAAAAATAGCTGCAGATTCATGTTCGTGATTAAAGAAAAGTAAAAAATAAATTCAAAATTGTTGAAGCACGTGGCAGCAGACACAACAGACTCGATGTGTCAGCACAGATACCCAGGAGGTAGTACCAAAAAACAAAGGACGAGAGAAGTTAGGGATAGAATTAGGGAAGTTATGGATTTATTGGCCGCGAATGTCAGCACTGCTCTGCCCATTGGGCTGGATATGGACTCCCCTTTTTGGTGAGGTCTGTCAGGAAGCAGGCTAGATTAATTTGCAATAATACCTTGCCAGACTGAGAAAAGACCTCAAATACTTTTTAGATTTAGGCGTGGGATCGGCAACCACATTAGCAGTTTTGTAAATCAGAGGCCGGATTTGTCCCGTAACCAAGAGTAAGCCCAGATACCGTACTTCCCTCCATCCAATTTCCCATTTGCTGGGGTTCACCATGAGGTCCGCACCCCTCAGTTTACTAGACCGACTCTGTTTAACAGGAATTTATGCTCTTTATTTCGCACATGCGCTTACGACTACCTTTAGAAAGGCGGATCAGGCAGTGCAAAGAACTAACAGGCACTGAGAAACTCACGGGAAGCCCCCTCTCGCTGTAGCGATCACACCCGCGATGAGAGAACAGAACTTTAACAGACAGAACTTATTTAACAACCATTGGCAGGGGAAAGCGCACCTAGCCATCCCTGCTACAATATATTATTATCGATCTATAATAATGTTAATTTTGATAATAATAATAATATATAAATCTATACAAAACATATATAAATAATATATGTTGTGACAACCACGGTGTGAATGGGCAGAGCCGCACACAACGGAGAGAGAAGAGCAGACTGGAGTTTTCCCTTTAGCCCAGAATATGGGCGTGTTTATTCGGCAGAATAATCGGGGTATAAAACAACGGAAAATAACGCAAAGGAAATGTATCCCAGATCGGGGGATAAAACAACGAAGAATAAGTTCCAAAAAAATGAAAAAATTTCGGGAGGGGGTCTCTCTCACCTGTCGCCCGGCCGAATCTGTAAAGACAGATTACAAAGTTTTACTGTCGGCGTTCGCTACCTCCGTGCCGACGTCTTCTCTTCGTTGTGGGTGGCTTTTCTGCTTTCCTTGCCTTCCCCATGCCCCGGGGTTGCCACAATGTAGATATACAGACGTTTGACGAATTAAATTTACATGGTTTAGGTCCACTTATCCCCCTAGAGTGAAGGGTCACTGAAAATCACCACAAAGTTATTCTGAGTGATCAACTTTATCCCATATTATTTATAATATATATAAATAATATATAAACAAACTAAAAAGTATGTGTGTGTATGTATGAATACAGAATATATACATTATATTCGCCGTATATACAGTATCTCACAAAAGTGAGTACACAAATCACATTTTTGTAAATATTTGATTATATCGGTTCATGTGACAACACTGAAGAAATGACACTTTGCTACCATGTAAAGTAGTGAGTGTACAGCTTGTATAACAGTGTAAATTTGCTATCCCCTCAAAATAACACAACACACAGCCATTAATGTCTAAACCGCTGGCAACAAAAGTGAGTTACACCCCTAAGTGAAAATGTCAAATTGGGCCCAAATTGTCAATATTTTGTGTGGCCACCATCATTTTCCAGCACTGCCTTAACCCTATTGGGCATGGAGTTCACCAGAGCTTCACAGGTTCCCACTGGACTCCTCTTCCACTCCTCCATGACGACATCACGGAGCTGGTGGATGTTAGAGACCTTGCACTCCTCCACCTTCCGTTTGAGGATGCCCCTCAGATGCTCAACAGGGTTTAGGTCTGGAGACATGCTTGGCCAGTCCATCATCTTTACCCTCAGCTTCTTTAGCAAGGCAGTGGTCATCTTGGAGGTGTGTTTGGGGTCGTTATCATGTTGGAATACTGCCCTGCG
>JAOVYW010000300.1:0-17753 GCA_025775045.1 Hiodon tergisus | reverse complement strand
TTGTCAGTAGGCATGTTACTGAGTGGGGAGAATTTATTAGATAACCGAATTGGTTGCTGGTGTTGCATCGTGGAATTGTTATTACAGTTGTTATTTCATTAGTATTTAATGGGCAGTCTTGTATCAAACATTAAGCTCTTCCAAACGCTATTTAATGCTGATTGTAATTCATCCTGGTTTTTTCTATTCACAGAAATGTAGAATGTGTATCCACAGTTAAAATTAGTTTGGATGTTCTTAGTTTTTGTGTGTGAAATTGCCATGATATGTGTGAAAACCCACTTTTGTTTTAAACCTATGGAAAGAAATCATCACAAGATTAAAAAAAATAATCTATGAATAAACACCATAGTGAAATGAGGCCAGGATGCAGGTGCCATGCTATACAGCACTGGTTTGGCCTGTGCCAGGGGATCTTTCCTGGAGATCACAGCATCTGCAACAACTTAACCGCAGCTGTTAGTGAGCAGTTTGACGGAAACCACATTGAAAACTAACTGCTACCTTGCATCAGCAGCTATATAGTGAAAACTAAGCATTCCACGTTAGGAACAGCTTGAGAAATAATTTAAAAATATAGAATTTTTAATTAATTTGAATTAATTAATTTTCTAACGAAATTTCATTAAATATTTAAACATATAAATGTTTTTTTTATTTGTATTAATAGAGGGCTATCAACAAAGAGGATGTTTTAATATTTTTGTTGTAGTTGTTTTTATCATTATTACTTCTCTGAGCAGACACTTATCCAAAATTATTTACAACTTGATTTGTGAGAGACCGGAAGACAGTTTGAATGTGAAAAGAGAGAGCTAGACAGTTTGTGGTTTTTTCAAGCACAAGACCACAGGCTGGTATTTTAAATGCCTTTTGTCTATCAGCTATATTTGCAGTGAGCCAGTATCGCGGAGGTAAACGCTCAAAGGATCTTGCAATGGAAGATTACAACTATGAGTATGAGAATGCAACAGATGTGTATGACAAAGAATTTATGGATTGTCTTCCCACAAGTCTACCCTACTCCTACATCTATCTGCCTGCCTTGTATTTCATTATGTTTTTTGTTGGCGTGTCTGGCAACAGCTTTGTGGTCCTTGTCATGCGTAGCAAATACAAGCGCAGCCGGCCGGTGGACACCTTCGTGGTCAATCTGGCACTGGCCGACCTGGTCTTTGTGTTCACACTGCCGCTGTGGGCCTTATCTGCCATGCAAGACCACCACTGGGTTTTTGGTGACATCGTATGCAAGCTCAGCAGCTTCATCATTGCTGTTAACCGCTTCTCCAACATCTTCTTCCTCACCTGCATGAGCATGGAGCGCTACTGGACGGTGGTGCGCATGCTGGACCTACGCCTCTTAAGGAGCAGTTGGTGTGTCTTGTTCACCTGTACGGCTGTTTGGATGCTCTCTTTCCTCCTGGGTGTCCCTTCACTGGTCTTCCGCAGAGTGGAGAGAAACATCTGCCGTGACGATCTAGACTCAACCTCCTTTCTGGGCCTGAGTCTTTTCTCTTTCTTTCTCTCCTTCCTTCTGCCCGTACTGGTAATAATCTTCTGCTACAGTGCCATCCTGGTCAAATTGCTGGGCCACATCGGTGTTGGGAATGCCCGCCCTGGATCCCGATACCGACATTCACTCAAGATTGTCTTTACCATCATCACCGTCTTTGTGGTCTCCTGGCTTCCCTTCAACATCTTCAAGACTGTTCTTATTGGCCTCAAGATGCAAGGAGCGACTCTCTCCTGCAGCACCCAATCACTTTTAGCCCAAGGGCTTGTTCTGTCGTCCTGTTTGGCTTTCCTTAACAGCTGCGCAAACCCAGTCATTTATTTGCTCCTGGATAACCACTTCAGGCAACGTGCTAGCAGCATCTTTCAGGGATGTGTGGACATGAACCAGAGGCGAGTCTCATCTGTTTCCTTCTCCACTGGCTTCTCAGACAGCCTGTCCAGGTTGGCTACATCCCGCAACCAAAATTTTTAAAATTAATTAAGAAATGGGTGGCTACAACAGTGACTTTGATTATGAAGTTAAAGTGAGAAATTATAACGGCTGGTTGGTTGTAGAATGGATGTGATGTAGGTCATCATTCTATTTTTATATATTTTGTGAAAAAAGTCAGAAAGGACTTTTAAAAAGGGCTTTAAAAAAAGAAAAGTAATTATATCATTATTTGTGAATAAAAATGCATGAAATAAATTTTGTATTAAACAAAAATGATGCAATAATAATAAAAAAACATTATGCAACATTAATGATAATAGTAACTTTTCTAATTTTTTATTTATTAGTATTTGCTTAATTAGTGCATTTGTTTTGGTAGATCAATATGCATTATCCATTAGCTTGGAATATGTTACAATGTTTTACATAGAAAGGCATTATATCCATTTGATTGAGTTTTTATTATAGTGTATTTAATATTGAAGTGCATTTTACTTGTCATACAGTTATACTACAAAACATTTGGTAAAATATATGATTATATGTAAGATGACAACACGCTTAGTCTTAGTAAAGACTACAAGAGTTTATTTTATATATATATATATATATATATATACATACATATATATACCCAGTAAATACAAATCTGGTGTAGTTGTACGGTACTGAATGGTACTGGTAGAATATTGCACACAAAAAACAAGTGTAAAGATCTAAAAAAACTGAAAGAATATAACTTGATTTATATACTAATCATACTGTATTTATACACAATCTTTGGCAAAGCTATATAATACAATAAGACAATAAACATGCTGTTCATTTCACAAATAGTTTCTACTTGGGAAAATAGGAAATAACCTTACAACTTCTCTTTATTCACTAATCACAGTTGCAATGTGAAAATAGATCAAATGATCTGAACATGGTCAGACATCTTATAAAATCTCGTATTTAAATATATTACATCATATTTAAGGAACCTACCTGTTTTTCAAACCAAAGTTTAGTACAATAATATTTGCATTAAATGTATGATGCATCGAGAGAACATACATGCAAAGTATTATCAGAAACCACAAACAAAACAACTAAAACATTTATCATCTTAAAGACACTCGAAAGGTTGAATTTACTGTTGATAGACTAAAAGGTTGGTCAGACCTACCATTTGAACAGGTGGAAATGTTCAATGTTTGAACAGACTTCGAATAGTTGATTCACATGAGAAAATTAGTGGGCAGCTTATATTTTGAAAGTTCAGAGGTACATGTTTGCCCGCACATGGCTGCATGAACCTTGTGAAATGAGTAATTTAGTTTTGAAATGTCTTGAGAAGCTTGGGTTGCATTGTTAGTCTGTGAGAAACATTGAGAGATTGTCCTTTAATAAGCTTCCATTTTGGTGCAGGGAAGGGAAGTACAACAACAACTGCAGCTCTATTAAAACTTAATCAGATATTAAGTACAGGTGCATTACTCTCATCTTTGTTTCCAGAAATAAACTTTGAAAAGTGCAAACAAGACTGAAGCGGAATAGGTGCTGGACAATCAGGCAGCCAGTTTACAGATTTAATAAGTCTCAGAGTGAGAATCAATATTTGCCGATCTAGCACATTTCAAACAACAAATGGGTGAGTCATCCGAGTAGGACATTTTATTTCATTTATATATATATATGTTTATATATGTGTATAAATATATATATTTATCTATGCATACATATATTTTTTCTTACTACGTCAAAATAAACTATGTATTTCAGGGTGTTTATATCATACTGTTAACAATATTATTAGAGTTATTAAGAGTTATTTTCAATTTTCAAATATTCAAATTTATTTAAATCTTAAATATTATTTTTAAATGTTATTGTACATTGTACATTGTTATTGTTATTGTTATGTTATTTTAGAGCTTCCTCTCTTTCAATTAAGAAAGGATTCACACTGTTTGATTTTAAATGATTATTTATTTTGTAGAAGATATATTGTAAATAAACAGCAGAATATTAAATGGCAAAATAATGAAGTACAGAATTAAAAATTAAATAGTATGACAACCACGGGGCAAACTGGCTGCGCGCAACAGAGAGGAGTGCACGCAGAAAATGCTCGGATTTACTCGTAACACGAGCACGGTTCTTTATTCGTCATCCGTGTGCCATAAAAGAGAACAGAAAAGTCCTCCCGGTTTGGGGTATACGGCAATCAAAAACCACAAAGAAAACTCCTCCCTTATCGGGGCATAAAGCAATCAAAAGAACACAATGAAAACTCCTCCCGGTTCGGGGCATAAAATAACGACGATTGTCGTCCGCCAAAAAGAGGAATCTCGTCCTCCTTGCTCGGGGGGAATTGTGGGGTCTCACTCGCCCGTCGCCAGCCCGATCGGCAACACAGTGCACAGTGCACAGTGCACAGTGCTTTACCGTCGGCGCTTGCGTCCTTATTTCGGATTTCGCTCGTAGCCTCCCCGGCACCAACCTCTTATCCTTGGTTCTGCCGGCATTTGTTCTTTCCCTCCCCAATCAGCCGATGCGTGTCAGCTGTGCCAGTGACTGCTGGGGAGGGAACGTACCCCCCCTCAAGAACCTGCCCCCGAGCTTGAGGGGGGAGCGGTTTCTGCCGCATCTACCATCCGTAAGCCCCGGGGTTGCCACAATAGTATAAAATAAATTGTAATTGTAATTTAGAAAAAGCTAAGCAGTGACTGTCAACACTTTTTTTTTAATTGTCAAAACAAACAACTAGAATGGAAGCAAGACTCGTATTAAAACTCACATCAGTATGCAAAGAGTTATCAACAAATTAAGACTTCAGATAATCGGACCTAATGATGCAACAGTTTTTCCACATTTCACCACATATGATCCTGGGTTAAAAATGTTATGAAGAAAAGCATTATATTGGCTCAGATTCTGGACTTGGCAATTTCATAGAGCACCCACCCACCTACACTTTACTATATGGTCAGCTCAGTCAATAATCTGAACTTCAAGATAAAGGTAATGCTTAGTTGTTAATGACCTTCACATTTTTTACAGTGCAAAATCAGCTCTAGTCCAATCACTCTCAATGAAAAAATAATGACCCATGCCCTCTTTGATGTTATGTGGTGTCTGCAAGATCTATCACTTTAAAAAGTTTCTGAAATCATCAACTGTGATGAGAATAAGTACCAAGACGCTTTCCCATGTGTTGGTATTTATAATCAGGAAGCTCGTTGCTATTTCCCTGCTCGCTGTTTTCAGTGCTCCAGTGTAATGAATCATGCTCCACCATGGACAAATCTGGGTTTGGTGGATGCCAGGAGAAAACTACCTGCCAGAATCCATATCTGTAATCGATCCTTCACATAACTGTAAAGTTTAGTGGAGGACGAATAATGGTCTTAGTTCTAGTGAAGCGAAATCTTAATGCTACAGTATACAATGTACAAAGTATACAATGTCAAACATTCTAGACAGATCTGCGCTTCCAATTTTGTGGTAACAGTTTGGGAAAGGCCCTTTCCTGTTTCAGCATGACAATGCCTCTGTGCACAAAGCAAGGTCCAGATCAGTGTGGAATGGAATTTGACTGAGACCGTGTCCACATCTTTTAACAAACTCCTTTCTTGATGTGACATAAATCAGGTTTTTGGTTCCTATATATTTAGGTTTAATAAATATATATATTTTTCTCTCAAAATTGGTATGATCAGTGGTCTTTCTTGTATGATTTGAAGCCAAGAAAAAAGGCAACCTACTTTAAAGTTATAAATAATTGAAAAATAACAACATTGTATTGAATTATGTACTTAAGTATAATTGTGTTAGAATTATGGCAGCTAATTTTTTCATATATAAATACAGGTGTGGCCTGGGGTGAGGCTGTAGTAAGGCTAGCGTGCCAAAAATGATTTGGCCATCCTGGCTTGCTTAATGGTGCTCATTGTTAAAAAGTTCACTACGGACAGTGATGCTATTAACAACAATGCTATTGGTTTCATCTTTAGTTAGACGAGTGAGTCATTTCACTTGTTGGAGGTTTGTTTCTAGTTTGTGGTGGTGAAAGAACCTAAGCCTTCAGTCTACCATGATGATACTTTACTGGGTAATTAATATTAATGTTTTATTAGTCTATGGAGCTGTTTCAATAAATGTTTGTACATTGTACAAAAAATTGTACATGAGCTGATTTACGAACCAGCAGCGGCATAACTATAAAGCTTTATAAAGCTATGATCTTTTCTTTTCTTTAAAGTTTTGTGCCAAACAAAAGTATTAGCAAATGACTTTCGCAACATGCAATTCCAAATTTTTCTGTCTACCATTTTAATTTATGGTAATTGAAACACTTTAGCAATTATTTATTGAGTCTAGGCCTATAGGACCATTCTAACAGACCAGAATGTCTAGCTAGAAAAGATTTTTTTAAAAATTTAGAATATTAAAAGTTTTTAAAGTTTAATAAAGTTTAATAATTTAAAAGTACCACAAAGCGGAATTCACAATGGAAAAAAACAAAGCATTGTATCAGACCATGTCAGACATTGTATGACAAATTGCAGACAGCGAAGCATTAGTGATGAGCCTTGTTTGAAGCCAATGCATTGGCAAACATTACTGAAAATTGATGGTGAATCAAACTTTGTGGCAATTTAAACAAATATTAATCCACCATGCTGTACCCAATAGTGCAAGGCTAATTGATCCAAACTTCATCCTACAGCAACGTATTCATAAAGCTAGAATTATTCAAATGTATTTGCAAAAATACGTTTTTAAGTACATTTTAAGTAAAGTTTAAATAAATGTACTGGATCTGTTCGCTCTTAGTTTATATAAGTTTAGAATGAGGGAAACCACAAATCACGAACTGGGCACAATAAGAAACCAAAAAGTGAAAATGTGCTCTTTGATGACACCTAATGTCCAGAGTTAAAATTAATGAATCATGTCACTAATTACAGCAATTGTTTCTTTAGGTTGTGACAAGAGTGGATGGGCTTTGTGGCCCGGGATTTTAAATATTAATTGAAACAGATTAGTCTATGACAATATGCAACAAACTGTGTTATGTGAGTACACAGTGACTCTTAATTTTTTTTACTCTTCAAGTTCTTTGTTAAACCACTTGCCCATGATTAATTACCACTCTGGCAATATTCAGTCTAATAATACTGAATAATTAATTGTTACATAATTTAAACATTGAGAGAGCAACGTTATAAGCCTTCCCTAAACTCATCAAATTTAAAATTAATTCTTCTGAGTAGATGTTTCACCATTCAGAGTTTGGTTTTCGGTGGAGTATTGTATAACCCTATCCCGTAATTGGGCAATGCTGACATGCAAAATTGAGGTGAGCCTCCGAATAATGGTGTGTATGACACTTTATGTTTTCTCACAATGTATTTCAACATGAACTAGCAGTGGTACCCAATACAAACAATTAGATATGTTCCAAAAACATATACACTGTGTAGCCTATGTTGTCACACAGCGTACACGTTTTGGAATGTACCCAATTGTCTGTATTTAAATTATTTTACAGATATTACGGAATTCACTCATTTGCAATATTTCCCCAATTTTATTATTATTAAAGTTGACACTGATAATAGTAAATACCAATAAATTAAACAGGCATTACAACCATAAAGTTAAAACTTCAGAATTTCTTATAAAGTTATTGTATGCTGTAGTGTTAAGATTTCCCTTCCCCTTAGGGCCAAGCCCCTAACCAGACCACAATTTCTTTCAACTTTACAGTTGGCACAATGCATTCAGGCAGGTGTTCTGGCATCTGCCAAACCCAGATTTGTCCATCCGATTGCCAGATGGTGAAGTGTGATTTATCACTCTGTAGCAGCATTGCTTGGCATTGCACATGGTGATCTTATGGTTGTGTGCGGCTGCTCGACTATAAAAACCCATTTGACGAAGCTTCTGACCATCAGTTATGGGGTTTACGTCGCATCCAGAGTTTGGAACTCGTGTTCCAAAATTGTGTGTTGCAACTGACAATTGTCCTGTTCTGTGAGCTTGTGCGGCCTACCACCTCGTGGCTGAGCTGTGGTTGCTAATCTTTTCCACTTAACAATTAGTGCACAGTTGACCTCTAGCAGGGCAGAAATTTGATGGTTTCTTGATGTTGCCATGTTGATAGTCAATATGCTTTAAGTATGCACTAAGTATGGGGCATTCTACTGCCAGTGTTTATCTTTGGAGATTTCATGGCTTTATGCTCAATTTGATACATGGGTGTGGCTGATACTACTAATTTGAAGGGGTGTCCTCATACTATTGACCATGTAATGTATTTGTTACTATAATTTTGTAAATAGCAATATGTAATCAACATTTGACCTGGCAATATACTCATTTATACACCCTTCCTATGTCTGGCACACTTGTTTTAATGACTATGGGTTTGGGGTCCAACATGTGGCAGAACCCAGGCATTGTTGGAGCCATACATTAGATCTAGTTATTAGTCTTGGTGTTGATATTGAAAATGTATTTGTTTTTCTGTTCAACCTGATACTTTCTGATCCGGGTTTCTGACTTTCTTATTACGTTTGTAATTCAGTTGACGAATTCCAAGGTCCCTGAGCAGAATCCGTTTATGAGTCGTTCAATATATCCAAGTACAATGCTAAAGCTTATCAAAGAGCTGCTAAATGTTTTACCTGAGGAAAGAATATTCAATAATATTACCTCAGTGGATGAAATGCTAGTTATCTATAACAAGGCATTAAGTGTAACTCTAGATAAGGTAGCTCCTCTGAGAATGAAAACAATAAAGCATAATAAATTCTCACTGTGGTACACTGATTATATGCGGAAACTCAAGCAGGAATGTTGTAAGATGGAGCGCATCCAAACTACAGGTTTCCTTATTGCATGGAAAGACGGTGTTCATAATTAGAAATGTGCGTTGGTGGCTGCTCGCTCTGCATACTTCTCCAAACTAATTGAGGAATTGAGATAAGGGCGATGTCATCTGCAGAAGTTTGCTCTGAACCTCCCTTGGAAAATAATTCCAGAACTTGTTTTGATAACTTTTCTCCTGTTGAGCTTAGTGAAATTGAACAACTTATCTCTTCACCAAAATTGTCAACTTGTTTCCTTGACCCAATACCAACAAAGTTGGTGAAAGATATTCTCTCAGTAATGTCTAAACCAATGTTGAACATTATAAATGTATCTTTAGTGTCAGGATGTGTCCCTGAGTCTCTCAAAGTAGCAGTAATTAAACCAACTTTAAAGAAACCAAATTTAGATCCATATGTTCTTAAGAACTAAAATATTGGAGAAAGTAGTAGCCCAGCAGTCACTGGAATTTCTAAATTCCAAAATAATAATATGCTAGAAACACTTCAGTCAGGTTTTCAAACAGGGCTCGTTAGGGTTGTAAATGATATTCTAATGGCATCTGATAATAACTTGGTGTCTATTCTAGTACTGCTTGATTTAAGTGCTGCATATACTATAGATCACCATATCCTCTTAAAAAGACTTAGGCATAAGAGGGACTGCTCTATCTTGGTTGAGGTCATATTTGACAAATAGATTTCATTTTGTTAAAATTGGGGAAGACTCATCTGATTTGTTTCTGGTTAGATATGGAGTACCACAAGGTTCGGTTTTGGGCCCCCTTCTATTCTCTTTGTATATGCTACCCCTTGGTGATATCATCCGTAAGCACAACAAGAAAGATCAACTTTCATTGTTATGTGGATGACACGCAGCTATATCTGTCAGGGAGCCCAGGTGAGGATTTTCCGTTGACTAGATTGGAGCTTTGTTTGAAAGATTGGATGTCCTCTACTTTCCTATTGTTGAATTCTGACAAAACAGAAATCATCCTTGGACAAAAAGGCCATCGAACAATAACTATGTGCTGGACCTAGATGGAAAGCTGATAGAACAGAGCGTATTGGTTAAAGGTCTTGGAGTTACAGCTGATCCAGATCTTTCTTTTGACTGGCATACTAAAGATATTGATAGAATAGCATTCTACCACCTAAGAAACATTGCTAAGATTAGACATTTTTTAGGTATTAATGCAGAGAAATTATGCAGAGAAATTAATCCACGCTTTTGTTACTTCCAGACTTGATTATTGTAATGCTATTTTATCAGGTGGCTCAAATACAGCCACAAATACATTACAAGTTGTTCAGAATGCTGCTGCTAGGATCCTTACTAGACATAAGAAATATGATCACATCACATTAGTGTTGGCTTCATTACATTAGCTGCCAATAAGGCAGCGGGATGATTTTAAGTTACTTTTGTTAACTTTTAAGGTTGTAAATGGGCTAGCTCCCTCGTATCTAACAGATATTATAGTACCGTATGTCCCATCTAGATTACTTTGCTCACAAGAGGCTGGGAATCTATATATAGAGCATTTGGTAGAGGTAGAGCATTTGCATATAGAGCTCCACAACTATGGAATAGCCTCTCAAAATTTGTGCGAGAATCAGACACAGTCTCTATATTTAAAGCAAGGTTAAAAACAAATCTTTTCAAACTGGCATATAGTCAATAGGGGGACTGAGACAGTGAAGGGACTATTAGACATGTTTTGGTGATAAGAACCATTCCTGTTGCACCCTCATTGGTGGTTTCCCCCTAGTTGGTAGGGTTCTGCCTTTGGTGGGACGGGATGGGACCTTCATGGCCATGTGTTGCACTCACCCTCTTTGCTTACTGCCATAGATATATGTAGCTCACAAAGTTTTAAAACGTTTTCATTTTTTAAATTTTTAAATTACCTGATCATCCTGCTTCCATAGGTAACCATTAACAATGTGCTATCCCTCTCTTTCGAGCAATCACATGAGGCATCCAGCAGGACTACATCTCATCCACCACAGCAACCAGTGGACCATTAAAATGGACTCCACTGTTGCCACTAGCATGCTTTTTGGGGGTCAAGTCTGGGGCATATTGTATTTCTCTGTATGTAAAGCGTCTTTGTGAGATGGAAACATGTGAAAAGTGCTCTATGAAAAATAAATTGATTGATTGATATTTGTTTTTTACATTTGCGGTTACAATTTTTCTTAGTATTGTGTTTATGGTTTGCTGTGTTTTTCTGTGTTGTGGTTTTATCCACAACTAATGGCTGCTTTACTGAATCCTTAATTAGTCAATAGCTGTAAGTTATTATTGCTGTGAGCAGTGCTCTACCACAGCTTCTGCGACAGCCTGTGTTGGAAAAATAAAAAGTTAAAACTAAAGTCTGTTGCTAAGAAAAACAAGTTGCTGCCTTATGCACGCAAACGCCTACTTCCCTTATCTACACACCCAATGTATGATTGCGGTCAAGAACATTGAATTCTGCTGAGTCAAGGCAGAGGGCATGTTCTGGGGTCCTGTAAGTTCTCCAGTTCTGCTGAGTCAGTGGAGATGGGGGATGCACCGGGCCCCCCGGAGGATGCATCCTCTTAATGCTGATAAAAGTATATAAGTGTGATTGCTCTATATGATAATTAGTCGATTCTGTACTTTGCAAAGTGCATGTGTCAGCTCCTTGCAAGTAAACACTAATACTCAAAAACTCCAGCGACTCTGTCATCTTTGATAAAGAGAAATATTTCTAACAGCTGGCTTACGAGTTAGTTTTGGGTTGCAGTACTGGTGAGGCTTGTTCGTAATATACGCCTTCTAGGTCAATTTTACAATTTGTGCACTGTGACAGGAACTCTCGAGTTCTGTGTCTATCTCAGTGTAACAGACCCTATTAAACCCCCCCTTTTAACTCCCCTAGCCAGGGATCCAACTTGGGAAACAAGAGAAAAATGATTAGCTCATTGAGTCAAAGACCTAAGTCTTTCACTCCAGGAAATAATCATACTCTTGTCTTCCGCTCCAGGGAGTGACGTCATTGTCTGTAGAAAACTTGTACACAATGAGCCACGCTACATCCGCACTTGGCTCTTCAAGGCTCAATACTTCCTAATGCTGCTACGAAGCAACTCTGGCATTGCATGTTACGTTCCAAAGCAGGTCCAGCACAAACTTCAACATCATTGATGTTAGCTTATTGAGGCACACTCGTCACTATCCAGGTAGATGTACATTAGTGGTTGGGTTGGTTTTTGTGCAACGTCATTGTCATTCTGTGTCTCTGACAGTTTCAAGTAAGACTGTTCATAGTGGCATACTGTCTGAAAAAGACATTCCACCCATTTAAGGGGTGAGCACTGAGTGAACTCCATATCCTGCATGTAAGGTCTACCATCCAGTTGTTTAAAGATGCTAGCTAGATAGATGTTTAGGAACCACAGCAACTCAGCCACGAAGTGGCAGACCACGTAAAGTTACAGAGCGGGGTCGCCGAGTGCTGAGGCACATAGTGCGTAAGAGTCGTCAAAACTCTGCTGACTCAATAACTCCAGAGTTCCAAGCCTCCTCTGGCATTAGCATCAGCACAAAAATTGTGCACCGTGAGCTTCATGGCATGGGTTTCCGTGGTCGAGCAGCTGTATGCAAGCCTTACATCACCAAGCACAATGCCAAGCGTAGGATGGAGTGATGTAAAGCACGCCGCCACTGGACTCTGGAACAGTGGAAACGTGTTCTGTGGGGTGATGAATCACGCTTCTCTATCTGGCAGTCTGATGGACAAGTCTGGGTTAGGCAAATGCCAGGAGAACGTTTCCTGCCTAACTGCATTGTGCCAACTGTAAAGTTCGGTGGAGGAGGGATAATGCTATGGTTGTTTTTCAGGGGTTGGCCTAGGCCCTCCACTGAAGGGAAATGTTAATGCCTCAGCTTACCAAGACATTTTGGAAAATTCTATGCTTCAAACTTTGTGTGAAGCAGTTTGGGGAAGGCCCTTTTCTGTTCCAGCATTACTGTGCCCCAGTGCACAAAGAAAAGTCCATGAAGGCATGGTTGGATGAGTTTGATGTGGAAGAAATTGATTGGCCCACACAGAGCACTGACCTCAACCCCATCGAACACCTTTGGGATGAACTAGAACGGAGATTGTGAGCCAGGCCCTCTCGTCCAACATCAGTGTCTGACCTCACAAATACTCTTCTGGAAGAATGGGCAAAAAAACAGACACACTCCAAAATCTTGTAGAAAGCCTTCCCAGAAGAGTGGCTTTGTAAAACCGTCGTACAAGAGCCAAAGCCTCCAACGAGAGAAATGAAAAGCACTCTGATTTAATGTCGGAAAACTCAGTGAACAAATCATACTCTTTGTCTTTGATGCTGTGTGTGATGTCACTGTGGCAAATTCTTCCTAAAGGCCCGTTCAGATGAAAAAAAAATTTCTCAAATCTTTACTATATAATCAAAAATCTGGTAGGTAGGTAACAAAGTACAAAACTGTATAAATCACAGACTGAACACGAAGCAACTAAAATAAATAAATAAATAAATAAATAATTAAAAAAGGGTCAGCAGTCTAAACAGAAATCAATATATGTATGTTTTTGTAAATATCCAAGGCTTTTTTGGTTTTTACACATTCAGGAAAACAAAGAACAGTGGTCTGGTATTAATAAATCTACATCTGTGGATAAATTGTTATCTTAACAAAACATCTATCCCACCACAGTTATTAAATATTTAGAAGGAATATTAAACCAGAATCCATCATTATTTTGTATGAATTGTCTTAACCATTTTAATTTTATCATTCCATTCATTGCCTCATATTCGATCAGATTTATACCTCCCTCTGCTAATGATTTTACCATGATTTTATCCCCTTTTCTAAGATAATGAGGTTTGTTTTTCCAAATAAAGTTTAAATTTATTTGACTAATTTATTTAATTAAATAGTTAGAAATGGAAAGTGAAAAAGCTGGATACATAATTCTAGATAGTGTTTCAGTTTTAGTAATCAGAATACGTCCGAAGATTGATAAATCCCTCTGTAACCAAGAATCAAGAATAGACTTACTTTTCCTTATACCAGTCTCAATATTTAGTTCTTCTCTAGTTTTCCAATCTTTCGTTATAACCACTCCTAAGTATTTCACTTCATGTTTAACTGGAATCTTATACAAATCTATCAGAGGGTGGTTATGTATGTCAATTAGTCCACATTTTTAAAAATTTAAGTGTAGCCCAGATGCTTTGGAAAACGTATCTATCTTCTTGATCACCAGAGGGATCTGTTCTGAACTCTTGAGGAAGAGGGTGGTATCATCTGCCAAATGAGTTATAAATATATGACTGTCAACACATTTAAAGGCTCTATGTCAAGGCTAATTTTTATTAAAACAGCCAACAATTCCACAGCTAAAATAAATAATAAAGGGGAGCAAGGACAACCCTGCCGAATCCCTCGTTTGACCTCAAATCTTTTAGATGTTCCTTGAGGGAGAGAAACTGAACTATTAATGTCTTTATACATGTCCTTTATACATAGCTGTGTCCGATTCCTTCATACTAATCTCAGAATTACACATTTCTTAAAATGCCAAATCAAATTTGAGGAATATATTGTTTAACATTTTCAAGAAATGATAGTGAGTCCTCAACTGAATAGGATGAAGAGTATGTATAGTTTAAAATAGAATCGGTGAATTTAATCAAAAATTACCAATATATGTCAGAACATTCTCTACTATTGACCATCAAGACATTAACTTTGTTTCTTTCTTGTTTCCTGCTATCAAGTCCAAAAAAATAAGATGTATTATTATTATTATTCCCCTTGTTCTATCCACTTAGCTCTGGTTCTAACATAAGCTCCTTGTGCCCTTTGGATGAATAAGGTATCTAATCTAGCTTGTAAACTCAATAACTTTGCTTTGTCTTCATCTAATAACACAACTTTTCTGACATATTCACTATACAATATTCCTGACCTTATATTTAAAATATTCCCATTTCCTACAGTAAGAATCTAGTTCTGTATCACCATTATGGTCTTTACTTCCTCAGCATATTCCTCTAAATTTAACAGATCTGCATTGAACTTCCAATAATTTGTTCTGCATTTCGGATTAATTTCTGACTTCAGTATAATTTCAATAGCACAATGGTCTGTTAAGGGAGCAGCAGATATTGAGACTTTTGTCACACAAAGTTGGTGATTTCTGGAGTTACTAGCCAAAGATCTATCCTGGATCTTGATCTCCTATTGGGTTTTATCCAAGTATTTTATGTGGGTTGTTTTCTCTCCAAATATCAATAAAAGAGTTGACGTTTATGTATTTCTTCAATACCATGTTGTAATGATGATCATTATAAATAGATGGACATCTATCTATCCACTCATCCGGTGCCATATTAAAATTACCACCAATTAACGTAAACGCTATACCATGAGTTTGCTTATTTTCAGCAATAATTTCTGCAGGAATTCCTAATAATATTTAGTTTTGAGCTATATTATTATAACCATAGATATTAATCAAAATTGCAAATGACCCTTCTAAGTTTACTACCACAGCAATCCAATGACCATCCTTATCAGTTTTGAATGTTACTACCTCCCCAGGGAATCTATAAAAACATATGGCTACACCCCCAGATTGATTACTGCCATGAGAAAAAAGCACCTTGTCACCCCACTGGTTTTTCCAAAATGTAGTGTCCTCTTCACATGAAAAAGTCTCTTGCAAAAATATGCAGTGTGCTTTAAGTCCTTTACAGAACAAAAAAGTAGCCTTGCGCTTTACATTATCCTTAAGACCTCTTGTAAGATAAAAAGGAAACTTCTGACTTTAGAAAAATCATATAGAATAACAAGGATATAAGTTTAGTCTTGAAACACTTTGTTATGACCAATGAAAAGAACCAACCTCTTTAAATTAATGCTCAGCTCAGAAGTTGGTCCGAGACAAAACAAAGAAAGAAAAAAAAGAACTCCATCAATTGTTTAGTGTCTTTACCGGTTGGATTACAGATCAATTAATAAATCCAAAGGGTCCGCGAAAGTATCCCTTCCTTGCTTCTTGTATCCGAGGCCATAGAGCTTCTCTAGCCTGTTTATCTGCCATAGTTAAACCTTCAGTAAAGCGAACTCCTGCTTCTTTGCATGTTTCCGACTCCTTCGTCATTCTCCAGATTCCATCCCTGTGTTGACCTGGCGTGTACTCTTTTCCTCCTGTCCCGATGAACAGTGTCTACTATCTCCTCCATCTTCTGTGCCCATTGCAGTGCGATCTTCTGGAGTAGGTCAATCACCATCTCCCTTGTGTTCTCATTCACCGTTTCTTTCATGCCTTTTACTCTCAGATTCCACCGCCTGCTGTGCCTTTCATGGTCTCCTGATCTTTCCTTGAGGCCGGCGTTTTCTTTTTCCAGAGCTACCACTTTATCTTCCAAAATAGTCACTTTACTTTTGCATTCTTTGAGTTCCGCTGCATTGAATTCCAATGCTGTAGCCTGGGTACCAATCATTCTACTATTCTCTCTAATCTGAATATTGATGTCTTCCAGCTGGTGACCAGAGTGTTTATCGCAGTCAGTATGGACTCAAATGAAGATTCCTCATTTGGCCTTATCCATTTCCGTACATGGGAACCTTTAGTTGGTGTAATTAACGGGGAAACATCTAGCTCGTCGAGGTTTTGTTTATCGGGCCCCGCTCAGTCCGCCATTTGCCTACCCCCCTCATGGCTGACATCAAGCACTTTCCAGATCCCGGGTGAATTGATGAGTGACATTAAGCATTTCAGTAGTTTGGTAAATCAATCAGATTTAATTTAGTATAGCGCCCTTCATGCTTTATGTGAAGGGCTTTTTTGTGAACTATACAGTGGCAATAAAAAGCATGTGTACCCCTTGGAATTAACTAGTTTTCTGCAGTAATTTGCATTTTCAGTAATTTTAAATGTGATCTGATCCTCATCTAAGTCACAACAATAGACAAACACAATGTGCTTAAGCTGAATTCTAAAATCTTTGCACCTTTGCACAGCGATTTATCGTGAGGTAAGCAAACTGCCGCCAGACCTTGCGTCGCGGTTGGTCAAATTCGCGTATCATGTGAACAGCCGTTAACTGTGCTCCGCTAAAGCTTGCCAGGACCAACAGGATCGCACTCTAAAAAACCACATATTCGGACGAAAAGCGCCGATTAAGAGGAGACAATTAATTGCCAGTGGGAACAAGACCTTAACGCACAGAAATCACCGACATGAATGCAGGCAGCCAGGTCGCATGGAAAGATTGAATGTAGCATACATATCTTAACTTGTTAAATTAATTTTTTTTAAATCTTATTTTTGTAATGGGTTTGTGATTGTATGTGTATTATTTTACGATTTTCCCCCCGCGAATTGGACTATAAATGGCGCCATGTTGCTTGCATTGTCCCTTAGCATGTGTAATGCACCATGGGGTACAGGAACAGGGGAACCCAGTTGCAGGGGAATGTAGGCTGTGTCCTAAACCACCCCCTATCCACTAAATAGTGCACTATTTCGGGTGTCGGCCATTTTGTAGTGGTGTCCGAATTCATTCCCTACATCTCGTTCCATAGATTTGTACACTCATTCTTACCCACAATTTTGAGGGTACATACGATTGGCTGTGTCTGAAACCGCCCCCACGTTCACTCATTCACTATTTGCTAAACAGTGAACGGCAGCGAGGCCACAAAATTTCAATAGTGAGCGAACAAAATGAGTGAGCGATTTCAGACGCTGATGTAAATTCCCTGCGTCCGAGAGCACTCGGGAGCTGTCGCACACATTTTATCATGAACATTTCACCTGTGTGGTTTCATGAATTTTATCATCTCTGTAATCTTTATATATATTGTGACAACCACGGGGCGTACTTGCTGCGCCGCACGCAACAGAGAGAGAGGAATGCACACTGGAAAT
>JAOVYW010000295.1:0-14960 GCA_025775045.1 Hiodon tergisus | reverse complement strand
AAAAACAAAAAAAAACACATAAGACATTCCATCCATGCAAATTCCACTCAGAGTAAAGTTACTGGCCTTGTGTGAACTTTAGAAAGCTGTCAGAAAAGTGTGGCTTTGATTCAAGTGAACAACGTGTGGGTGGGGAAGGAAGGAAGGCTGGGGATTAACCACTGATGCTGTTGTTCCCACCTGGTTTCTGATGTACAAAAATACATCTAAGACAAGGATCCACAAAAATCACGCTGCTATAAAACCGTGTTCAATTTAAAACACCCCGAAAAACATCAGTCAAAAAAAACAACAAAATGTGCAAAGACCAACAGAGGCCGGGGAACAGGCGTCTTTACTGAGGCCAGCTGATCGTGGTCAAAGTTCCCACGTGTGCGTTTCAATCAGTGCATCCCGAGTTTAACAGCCATCTCTGATCCCACTTTCTCTGCAATCGGGCCGTATTTCAGTGACAAACACCGAAACAAATCCTTCATCGTTAGGGACGGGATCAATACCTCAGACACGTTTAAAAAAAGCGATTCGCAGAGCTTCGTCTCACACTGATCTATCCATAGCGGATTGATTGGCCAAGCAGTCAGGAGACCGAGGAACTCCTGTACGAACACTGCACGGGTACACTGAAAAAGATCTCCTGAGATTGGCCTCCTTAGTCAGTAAAGGGTGCTCGCCGGATGCACACTGAGCCCAGTGACCCGGATTCTGCAGGCTCTGTTTCGGAACCTATCGCCCGCCGGACAACCAGGAGAACGCAGCGGCTGTGCACGATTGGAGGAGCGCCACCCAGAGTGGGGCGGGGCGGGTGGAGATTGGTAGGGCTTCTCACGGCTCATCGACATCACCAGCATCTCCTGCCGACTTCTGCCAGAACACCTGTATGCCCTCAGTGGCGTTGGGAGGGGCGCCACTGAACCAATCATGTGGGCTGTGAAGCCTGCAGCGTGTAAAATGACGGTTGGTGATTGGCTGAGAACAATTAGAGGAGGAAGAACCCTCCTCTCTGTCCCAGCGTGTGGCAGGATTCGTAACAACGAGGCGAGATTCATTAGCACAACTACCGATTTCAATTGTATAAATGTACATATATACATATATATAATGCATTAAATAAAGATGATTTGTTTAAACAGAGACTGTAAATTGTTTATTGGCAGACTACAGTATGACATATCTTACTCACAGCTAATCTCTTCATCCATTTGCACTGATGGATATTTATCGAACCAATTTTAGTTAACACATGGCACATGAAATATAATCCAATAAAACTTTAAATCATACTTCGCATTGATTTGTTCTGATTTTCCCTAAATGGAGATTAGATGATCTTTTATCACCGACGTTTCTCTCAAGCCAAAGAGAATGATCTCACACTTACAATTTCCCGTAATCGCAGCTAATTAATATTGCATTGCATGATGGTTTGTGGAGGTATATCTTTACTCAACTGTTTTCCATTGCTATTCATCGTTACGTTTTATGTATTTAGGTTTCATGTAAAACATAAAAGCAGCCTTTAAAACCGCTCTGTTCAGCATAATACGATCACCTGTGTAATATGATCATTAGCGTGGACAACTAGAAATGTCTTAGATAATGCATTAGTGCGTATTTCAGCCGTACCAAACTGAATTGAAGAAGAAAACTGCCAGTAGCGTAATGTAACTCTGTAAAGATTTTCACAGCCTAGCAAAGGACTAGCAGGTGCCCTCAAAGCCTTTCTGGTGCACGGCTCTCCTGATCGTGCTGAGAGGTCCCAGCAGGTCAAAAGATCTACAGCTGTAGCGGTCACCAAAGTGGCCCGGAAAGGACTAGCAGGTGCCCTCAAAGCCTTTCTGCCAAACAATGCCTCAGGAGGGGCCCCATCTTGAAAAAGGGGGATCAGAGAGAGGGGGTGACACTACTCAGTTTTCCAGGGAAAAGCGTATGCCAGGGTATTGGGAAGGATAGTTTGTCCCGTTGTCAAAACCAGGTTCAGAAGTAGCAAAGTGGATGCTATCCTGGACCAGGACCTATTCTGAACAGAGGACCAGCTCTTTCTCCTCTCGCAGATATGTTAAGGCCCATGGGAATGAGATTTTTTAGCATTTTTCTAGCAAGACATAACGTACACAACCACTTTAAAGTTTAAAGCTTTACTTTTGTGACCACTGACTGTTTGATCTATGGTTTCACCTTCCTATCGGTAGCAACTCGACGCAGCTTAGAGCGATCCTGGTAGGCAGAACGTTAGCCACAAACAGGGCTTTGCGGTTTCAGGGACCATGTGTGGGGAGCATCCAAGTCATTCAGCTTGGCAATACTGCTTCAAAACCATCGATTTTCATTGCGGCGTCGCTAGCTGGGATCTCATTGATATGAATGCAGAGCTCAGACGTCGAGGACCGCAGCGTAGGCACAAATGACTCCCCGCGTGACTGCAGACTCCACCTGTGCAGCACGAAGATCCCAGAGGAGGAGCAGAGTGTGAGCGTCAGGCGAATCTCGGCCACGAGGGAACTCAGAAAGTCAATATTTACAGTGGCTGGCGCTCAAAAATTAAATCATATCCCGTTTGGTCCAGGCCAGTTCATCACAGCGGCCCTGTTCTGTCAAACTGACAGCACTTTATAAACGCCATTTATTTCCTGGTTCCCACACATGGCAGAACTGGTCACACCAGTCAAGTTAACAATGCTGTCCATTAAATAAATACTGGATACAGTTTGCCAGAACAGATGAAATCCAAATGAAACGGACTGTGAAAGAACCCATTGGATCTCCTCCATGTTTACCTCTTGACACTTAACTGAAGGGCTTAACTGAAGTTTCTTTCTGACTCCACGTTGAATTGCCACGAAGTACCGAAGACAAACGAAAACAGGAACTGCTCCTCAGTGCATGGGGGGGGGGTGTACTGATACCCTCTCCCCATAAGACCGGACAATGACACAAATGTTTTTTCAACACAAATGCCACAGTAATGTTACGGTCAGAACCTCAGAACCTACCTTGTTTGAGAAAAAGTTGAGCCCAAGTTCTTTCTATAATTTCCCCTATGCAAATGACTGAAAATGATGCAATTATAATGGCTTTTATCCTTTGTTAAAATGCTCACTATGACCCCAGGCAATTTTTCTGGGTTATTATTATTATTTTGTGCCTCAGCGGTTTAACGACTACCAACACAATCGCTCACTGGCGCTTAAGGCCCAGCAGGTGTTGTGTGCTGAAAATGACAGAGAATCGCAGACTAATAAATAAACCCCAATCATAACACTGGAAATAACAGACCGCAGTTCTGACATTCAGAGGAGAAACGTCTCCTATAGCTACCTGTATACTGGAATTTGTTTCGACTGTCATTTTAATCACACTTTGGCAAGCACGATGTAAGGTGCAATACAAATGATTATTGTTGTTGTTGTTGTTATTATTATTATTATTATTTCTTTGACCCTGAGAAGCAAAGGCTCAAGGGCCAAGAATTCACCAGTGGCATCTCAGGAGAACCACATCCATTATCAGCATGATCGATACTGTCTATTATTCACTGAATCCTATATGAATAATTAAGCAGCATCCTGTCCTGCGTAATCTTGGCTCTAGGAGAGAGTGTTATTTAAAAAGTGGTAGTAACAGACAGCGTTCCTCCAGGCGGCTCTCAGCGGTTAACCGTCGATCTAGTCCACTCCATGGGCACAGCAGCTGAACCGGCCCGAATGACGACCTCGCGACGGTCTAATCCTTTTGAATGGAAAACGCAACCGGGCTGAACAGCAGATACTCGCATCTCATTGACATACTTGACGGACAGGGACGTACCAAACACAGCAGGGCCGAGGCAGCTTGGGTATCAGATCAGCTGTTTACTACTCTTCAGTGCCCTCCACGTGTATTCGTGCCCTTGGTAAACGCAACCAAAAACACGATTTAAAATAAAATACAAAACGCACATTTAAAAAAACATAATAAATAATAATCCATAATAATTCTTGCCATCAGGAAGCAGTTTAATCAGGGATCATTTGAGGAACGGCTCCGGACGCTCCTAAACGCAGGGTGAAATAGGGGTTTTAGCATGACAGTTGCCATAGCGACTTCATTGCAACTAATCTGATGGCATGCACTGTCTGGCTCCGCTGTTTATCATTTAAAGGCCTTATTTTAGAACAGCCGCTTCTGACAGAGACGAAACGACGCCATCTAGAGGACGGCGCAGAGACCTTCAAGCGCCGGCGTCTCAGCCTGCAGGGGATGCTGTGCCCACGGGCGGGTGCGGGTCAGAGATCACGGCCAGGGCCACAGCCACAAATCCACAGAAGCCAGGGATGTCACCAGAGATGCAAAACCCTGATCTGGGGAGCCACCTGGTAGCACCTCAGTCCCATCCCTTACGGCGTGCGCAGATTCCAGGTTGGAACGCGCGTCGACCACTTGTGGTCGCAGCGGGTCACGTCCGGGGAGAATGACGAACATGGACCGCTTCGATTCTCCCCAGTAAATACTGCAATCAAAAGAGCGGTCATTCAGGGTGCAAAGTGGGGTCACCGTTCCCTGGCGAGCCATTTATTTCTATTATTCTCAATACACAGGCACTCAGCGCGCGATTGAAAAGTAACACATTTGACATGCTGACACAGATGTGTGGTGCACTCATTTACTGAAAAAACGACCTCTTGGTTGGGGTCTGATGCTGGGTATTTTTTTTCTCCCTACCCATTGTAATATGCCGCCCGGAAACACAAATTTGTAAATGCAAAAATGTACAAATTGAACTTGAATTTTAATAGACTCAATCACGGCGATGAGCAGCCTCGCGCTTTCGCATCAACAGCGGCGTTCAATCACGCAGACACCCGGCAACAGCGCTCCGACGTTATCTGCAGAGAACAGGAAGTTAACGGAAGGTGGGATCTACGCGATGATTGCAGCTGCCACGGTTAAATCTTCGAACAGAACGCTGCAAGGAAATGCCATTCAAAGGCCACTTGCCCTGTGGTCCTGCTGTACGTTTAATGAAACTGATGTGCCACAACAGTAGATCCACAGACACGACTTAATCAAGCGGATCCACTAAACATGGACCTATTGATCAGAGTTAGAATAGATCTCTTGAATCACGTGTGGTTGTAAGAGTTTACACGGTTCTAGCCAAGCGTCCAGAATAAACATGTTTGCCCTAAATTAGAGCACAGGTTTCTTTTTCAAACTATTGCCTAAAAGCGGAAGTCGTGTTTATGTTGAAATACTTGGCACAGTTTTGATTTCTTTTATTCGTGCTGGACCTTGGATGTCTCTGCAACTCACTGAAAGGTGTGCATGAATTAATATTTTAAATGGCACATTAATTAACAAACCTTGTACAGTAGATAAGGGTAAGATTTATTTTTTATTCATCAAAACAATAATGAACAGAAATAATTATTAACAGGAAAACAAAGAAAATTTTGAAATACAGAAATGTATTATGAATTTATATTTATATAAGTATTTAAAATATATATATTTTAATAATAATTATAATAAAGACTCACAAATTCACAAATGTATAAATATAAATTTATTTTGTGAATATAGATACAGAGCTGATCAATTAACATCCTGGAAACAGAAGGCTTGGATTTGCACCAGACTAGTGAAGTCATAGAGACTGTCGCTGGGCGCACGTCTGAAGGGCAGGAGATGACAATAACTTGGTAATAACACAGGGCCTTTACCGTTACATTGCCATCTGACAGCTAATCGAGATCATACTATATATATATATATATATATATCTCACCCTGAGGCTGATTTTCAGGACATCGTGTAGGGCAGTTTCACTTCCCCATGGAAGCACTTTGCTTGCCCTCGACTGTGTCAACATCGAACGCGTAATGTAACATATCGATTCGCTAAGAAAATGTCAAAGTCACTGTTGTGTCCCGAACGCACAGTTCACACTGTGTTGTTTCCAAGGGGAGGCAAAGACGGAACATTTTCCAGGTTTAAAAAATAATTAGTTTAAGTATCAACCAATGACCTTATTGTACATGATTTGGGCGGTCTTTTAAGATTTTCTGAAATTAAACACATTTTTAATCAAAAGCTTCACAACAGCAAAAAGAGCAAATATTCCCCGTCTGCACATAGGCCCAGAATAGTAGGAAAAAAACCATGAGAGACAGCCAGCCTTTTCTGCTGTAAAATTATGGCTAATGACAACCACTGAACTTTTTCTGGCTCCTGTGAGTTAGCCTCAGTGATCTAAGACACACAGGGATTAATTGGTCTCTATAACTCCAGTGTTCTGTTCCATCGTCCTGTCTCATCCTCCTCTCTCTCCTTCTTGAAGCCCATATACCTTTTAATTGGCTCCAGGTCAGCCAATAGGGGAACCGGTCTGGAAAGAGGCAGCTTTATCGACGGACAATTAGGTGGCCTGGATACGTTCATTTTCCCCTTAAGACAGCGTTTTCTTAAGAGAATGAAAAAAAAAAAAACTTCTGTGGCCCCCGACGACTCCAAAGTTTAGAAAGAAAAATCTGACTTTATAATATAATAAATGTTTCTATTAGGCGGCGCTTAATCAATGTGACACCCTCTGGTGCTTGACCTCCCCTCCACGTAATTTGCCCGTACCATATGCCGTGAAGAATCGGGCAGTTTAGAGCCCTCTCTGGGGCAAAGGCCACAGCGAGCCAAGCAGCTCCCAGCAGTTGTTGACGAGACGTCTCCAAGCCATCCCAACATGTGCGATCCTCCGGAGCTTAGAGGGGCCGGTGGCAGGCAGCGAAAGTCACTGCACAAGTCAGACGACTACAACGCTTATCTACCCCCCCCCACATCCCCGCGCCTCCCCGACAAACTACCCTTTCACTTGACAAATATCCTGTGGTGCTAACGCAAGCGTCTTTCGCGTTCCGGCAAGGGAAAGCGATCTCCCCCGTCACTCAGCCGCGGCGACGGATCCGTGGGGGCTGGTGGGTGCCGGGGACGGCACCTTCCTGGGAGCGTGAAAACAACCCGAAGGGAACGACAGGGATCCGCGGAAGCCGCGTTTCCGGATACCGGCTCTAAGTGGCTTAATTACAAGGAGGAAGAGAGACCAAACCAAACAAAGCGGAGAATAAAAAAAACTAAAATAAAAACACAACAAAAAGGCTCGGGTATGCCGGCACATGCAATTAAATGAAAATGAAACCAATGGGCTGGCTAAATAATAGGTCTGGAGCGCAGCTGTTCCTGCCCTCGTCAAGCTTCCGCCAGACGCCGCTTCAGCCCAGCCTCTCGCTCTCCGTTTCGCGTTACTAAGGAGAGGGGAACCTGCCTAACTGCAGCTGGATTTGAGGGTCATTTGAAGAGCACGGGGAGCCTCCCTCCGTTTTCGGTGCGGCGCCGGGAATCGGAAGCCCTCCGTCTCCCCCATCCCACCGCACCGCACCGCTCCGCACCGAAAAACCGAATCAATAGGCAGCAGGAAGGTCATTTTGTGAACAAGGTGCTGGAATGCCTGACGGAAACTGCAGCGCAGGTCGGGATGAAATCAGCACGTTGCACAGAGCTTTCCGTTTTTTCCAAACTAAAACATCTAATGTACACAGCCTGGCTCTGATCACCACTGATCACATTCTTTTAAAAGAAAAGGAGATTCGCAAAGATACCCAATGCTGTCTGTTTCTGTTTCCACACACAAACTGTGGGAGGCTAGACCGCTCTGAAGAGCGGGTCACAATCCTGTTATGTAAACAGACAGACAGGAAAATGTAGCACACGTGCACAATATCAACAGCATCTCCACGCCGCTCCTGAGAGCAGGCACGGGCAGACTACCTACCCCCCACACAGGAGAGAGGCGCCCCGGTTACTCACCGAATACTCGATGGTCCCTTTGGGTCTCTGGAAGGACATGCGGCGCCCATCCTTCTTCTCGGGAGTCTTCTTCTGGCCGGTGTCTGAAAGTAAGCGAGGTAAGGTGCGCATTACGTTCATGTTCCTCTCTCCCCCGAGCTGCCGCTACTCCCCGGCCCTGTGGGCAGACAGCTCATTCGTCAACAGTGAGGCGTGCGCGAGCAGCCCAGCCAGCGATCGCCAACGAAGCCTCTCTCTCTCTGTCTCTCCCTCGCTCTCTCCGTCTCTCTCTCTTTCCCTTGCTCTCTCTGTCTCTCTCTCTCTTTCGCCCTCTCTCCGTCTCTCTCCCTCCCTCTCTCCCTCTCTGTCGGTCTGTCTCTCTCTCTCTCCGTCGCTCTCTCTGTCCCTCATTCTCTCTCTCTCCGTCTCTCTCTCCCTCCCCCCCCTCTCCCTCCCTCTCTCTGTCTCTCCCTCTCTCTCCCCTCTCTCCCCGTCTCTCTCTCACTCTCTCGCTATCTCTCTCCGTCTCTCTCTCTCCCCCTCTCTCTCACTCTCTCGCTATCTCTCTCTCCGTTTCTCTCCCTCACTCTCTCCGTCTCTCTCTCTCTCTCTCTCTCTTCCTCCCCCTCTCCCTCTCTCTCTCACTCCCTCTCTCTCTCCCTCTCTCCTCTCTCCCCCCTCTCTCTCTCTCTCCCTCTCTCTCTCCCTTTCTCTCTCCCCCTCCCCTCTTTCTCTCTCCCTCACTTTCTCCGTCTCTCTTTCTCACTCTCTCTCTTCCTCCCCCTCTCTCTCTCACTCTCTCTCTCTCTCTTCCTCCCCCTCTCTCTCCCTCTCCCTCTCTCTCTCTCTCTCCCTCACTCCACACTGCACATTGACAGGTGCTGATTCCTCATCCCCCTGTTTCACATCTCACAACAACACACAAGGACCACCCTAACCTCCACCAAGACGACGGAGAGCAGAACAGGCCCTGGGAGGATTGGTCGGGGCAGTGGCGGAGGGTGTCGGAGCAGCAGGCTGGGGGCAGGGGTCATTAGACAAGTTGAGGCACTCAATTTTCTTGACAGGTGAAGTTACAGCCATTATTTGTGTTCCACTGAGGGCTAACAGGTGCAACAAGGCAATAGGCAAATTCACCTATTCCTAGGGCTCACTCTAGATTGCAATAAAAGTGGACAGGGAACACAGCTTGCTTAAGTTGTAAATACTGTTCCTGTCAAAATACAAAAGTAACTTCTCTAATCATTTGGATATTGTAAAAGCAGCACATAAATTGTGTTAATTTAATTTTAATTTAACATTAAATGAACAAAACGAACACGTATCAAAGTCAGTGTTCAATATCAAATGGAACCAGATAATTTTGTCAATGGTGATAAAAATGTCAGTCACCCAGGAAAAACAATCTTGAAAATGCCGACCTCAATTAAAAAATGGAACAGAAGCCAGCGTTATCCCATCCTCGCCTTGAGCACCCAGCACTCCACAACTAGAATCTTCTGCTTTCACGTTCGACTTGAGTCACTCATATTAAATGGACGCGACTTTTTGCTGACCGCTTCAGACCTGATGAGCGCAACTTCGCGAACTTTTACACGGCGCCAATGTCCGATCCAATCGATCCAGTTAAAGTGGCGTGCTAAGTGTTCAAATCGAAGAGCAGGTTATCTAGATTAAACACACACATAGAGAGAGAGAGAGAGCGAGAGAGAGAGAGTGAGCGAGCGAGCGAGCAAGAGAGAGAGAGAGGGGTGGGGGTTTAGGAAAGGCGATGGAGAGATTAGACTAAAATTAAACCTCAGCAGGAAGCTTGCCATCGGAAAGAGGCCGTCGTTTTAAACACTGGGAAAGAGGCAGCCGTCACAAATCTCAGACTATTACGCTGCAGTCTAGCTTAACGTCATCATTACTTCAGGGTCGGCTGACAAGGGGCATTT
Source organism: Hiodon tergisus (assembly GCA_025775045.1). Lineage (NCBI taxonomy): Eukaryota > Metazoa > Chordata > Actinopteri > Hiodontiformes > Hiodontidae > Hiodon > Hiodon tergisus. The sequence goes on along the minus strand of JAOVYW010000295.1, from coordinate 5,211 downwards.
CACACACAAGCTTTTCCTCCTTTTTTATATCTGCTGATTTAGTAGACCACCTGTACTGGCATCATAAATAATTAGCATTTCACTGTAGTAAAAATATGGTTTCTGAAAATATGAGACTATCAAGTGATTTTCAAGTGCATTGACTACAGAGGGGCGGATTTCGTTTCGTGGATTCTCTGACTAACTTATACAGAAACACATAAAGACAAGATTGGAACTCTAGTTTGGTACGGTCCTCACTGATTAATTGTCTGTAACAATTGATTGTTACTTGTGTTATCTAAGAAACATGATTGTACTTTCTTTTATCAAAATATTTCATCCTTGTTTGAGAGAGAGAGTGCAATATTAGTTTCTGAGAATTGAAAAAAAAAAAAAGGGTTTCACAACTGCCGTGTGCAAATTGTATTACCCAATACCCATACATACGGTTAAGCAACATTCAAATTTACAGCAAATGTAGACCAATGGCGTTACTCGCGAAAGCCTCTCGGTGGCCTGCGGAAATTGGAAAGTGCTCTTCTGTCTTTAGAAAACTTTTTTCTCTCTCTCAAAAATTTTAACGAGTTTTGGAACAGGCGATTCCAATATTTAGTGTGTAACGACAGGACTCCGTTAACACTTGGAGTTACTCTAACATGCGGCCTAGTGTCCACACTGAATTTTTACTTCCGTGTCAATGACGGGTATCGCTGCAGCAGGTTGAGTCAATGCCACTTTGAACAGCACTCGGTATGAAGGAATATCAATGTATGACGTAAGCCAAATGTGCTAAACAGTGGTTAACGACCGCATCTAAAATAAAACATAAACAAAAAAAAATTCCACGCGTCACGTGATCACATGAATAATACAATGTGGTCTAAATGCGAGATCTCACCCACCTCAATATACCGAACGGATGAAGCCAATGGTTGAAACAGCAGCCGCGGTACCATCGCGCTCTTAAAGGACCACTGGAATGAATACACAAGGATGATGCAGGTGTTTTTCAGAGCGGGGCTGCAGATAAGCTCTTACTGGTAGGGAGCAAAGCATTTCTGCTTTTGGGCATGCAGCGAATCACCCATTGACTACCGGCGTTCATTAGCCCCCACACCCAATTACCCAGTCTTAGTGGATCTACACGGTCCGAATGGATCACTAAAATTGGGGTCAGGACAGAAGATTTGCAAGGGTGCGTAGTTTGCATCTACGTGTGCTGAAAACATGGATGACTCACCAAATCAGACAGTGTTTACCGGGTGTGGAAAGCGAAACAGTGAATGAGAATGAATATGTATTTTCCTTGAAAACCGCCTCGGTCAGACATTCCTCAGCGGACGCGCGCGGCTGACAAACGTATCTACTGGAATGTATGGGAGGAATACATTCGGGTGAGGTGCTCTAATAGGAAGCGCGGCGAGGCAATTCCCTTTCAGAAAGGTGTTTCGCCGCTGCTGTCTGTAATAACCCCCCCAAAGTTATTTTTAGATCCCCGCCGTTCACCGTGGGTGCAGTACAGGAAACCTGCCTTTATAATGAACAGGTGCTGTACACACAGACACACACAGACGCTTCCTGGCACGGTGTGGGCGGGGAAGTGTTCAATGGGGCACATTTCTTGTGTCATGATCCCACGCAGGCATGGGGAAACTAGCCAAGGAAAACGTGAATGAGATAATCCCATTTTTACCAGCTCCTCTGAGCAACGCGCCAGAAAAACACGTCACCACTGCTTAAGACGTTTCACGGGCGTTTTTTCGGGCACCGGGGTATCGTGACTCATCGATGCTAAAAATAGGGGTGTCTGCTGATGGCGGAAGGACTGTCTTGTTCAAGCTATGGGACGTTCTGCTTTCACAATATGAGCAAAAAACACAGGAGCATTTCGTGAGCACAGCCAAAGGCCTTAACTCTGTTCTGAATTGCACCACGAGACAGAAGCCCGAGCGGATGTAAGCGAAACCAAACCAAAGTTAACAAATTGCTGCCAATAAAGAATAAAAGAGGGCTCAGCCAGTGATATCATACGCTCACCAGTGCAAACGTTCAAGCTACTTTACGTAGATTAGTAAGCCACATGCATAACAATGGTGAATTTTTTTCACCTCGTGCAAGATTTGGTGTACAAAGGTAGCACGGTTTAAAGCGACTGTTAACTGACAGATTTCATTAAGCTGACGTACAGTCTCTGGGAGAATAAAAAACACCCGGCAGCTCTAAAATATAGCATGTATGCTAATGTGTAAGCCTTGCAGGGCTACAGGGCTGACCTTTGTCCCTGTCTCCCTGCAATGCTGCGCCCATGTCATTGACATGCAGTCACCTTCATAGAAATAGGTCCATAAACCAATCAAAATGCAAGTTAACAGAAAATCGCTGCTGTACCATAACATCGTTCTCTTACGTATTCAGTTACATTAAAAGTTGAATGGTAGCATACTTTTATTTTTATTTTTTTAATTGAGACAAATTGATAATTTGATACTTTCCGAGGTTATCTACCCCTCACAAGTCATTAGTATGTAAAAGCATTTAATAAAAATACTTTGATATGCAAAAGAATGAAAATGGCTCATGGATTAGATTCAGATACATTAGTGATTTGGTTATTTATCATTTAGAAAGGGACATAATTACTCTGGTTTTCAACCATTTACGATGTACAAGTCGTGGGAACCAGCAAACTGACAACAATGTACATTCTAATACATTACTGTATTTAATGCAATCTGGATGGATTTATTTTTTAACTAGCCTATCCCATAGAACACTGGTAATGCAAAACACAATATGCAAAGATTCTGACTCCGGATTATGCAAAGATTCTGGGTCTGGATTATGCAAACTATCTGCACCGTCCGGCACGCAAACTTTGCTAGAGCAAGCAGTTTGTGTGCCGTGTCAGGGGAGCAATACGTTTCGCGGAAAAACACTGGCTCTGTCGTTCCCCCCATTAGCACACGCTCCAGGGCAATTAATCAAACTTTGATCTTGTCACTGGCCTTGTGACTCTAACTGAGTTCAGAGCCAAATCTCAGTCACACGCACTGCAGTTCGATGAACATCCAGATCCTGCCATTGGCTCTAGGGTAATTGATTAGGCTAGCAAGATACGACACACAAATCAACGCAGAAACTGTAGCCTACCTGCAATCACTAATAATCCAACTAGTTAGTACATAACAATGTACATTTACATTCTAAATTTATACTGCATTCTTTACAAATTTGATATAGCTTCCAATTTGAAATATTTATACAGCTGGAGCGATTCCAGTGCCTTGCTCAAAGGTAGAACAGGAATACTGGGATTTGAGCCATACATCTTCTGGTAACAAGTCCAATACCTTAATGACTTCACTACACTGGCCCCCTGTGAAGGACACGAACGTTGGGAAAAGTCGGGTTCCCCCCTTAGGCCCCCCCCCCATGCCTGGCGCTGCCGGACTGGACTCCCTTGTGCTTGTGATAACAGGCTACGGCCCGGCGCCAGCTTTTCCCTGGGTCACCGCCGGAGCCCGACACAGAGAAAAGCGATGAGCTCGGCGGAAACAAGCCGCCGCTCTGCAGTGTCATCTATTCCGCCCGGCCGAGGCAGAGCCCTGGTTCAGGACTGCAACGCGTCTACTCGCGGTGGATTTCCCCCCAGAGTCCGAGTCCAGCTGACATTAACAGGAGGGCTCCGTCTTACAAGAGGAAGAAGCGCTGCCAAAAGAAACACCGACGTCCCTTTGCATTTATCTGCATGACTGACTAGCCCATTGTAATTCAACTTGACTGCCTGTGCAGAAACGCCAAGCATATTGTTTATTTCAGGGCAGGGATGTGACCTAACTGACATCAAATAAAAACCTTTATTGAGATAGACCTTGAGAAAAAGAAAATACAATCAGAGACCAGTTCCACATGGATGTTGGTCGATGCTGACGTGACGGGCAGCACGCGGTTGCTGCAGATTGGACGGCGGTACATTCGTACGGCTAACAGCCCTTAACATCTCATCCCCGAGATTCTCTTTTTTTGTTGAGGTCTGGGACCACGCAAGTAATCTGAGCTCGCTTTCATATTCCAGGAACTGTGCTGAGATAATAGGTGCTTTGTGACATGGGGCGTTATCCTTCTGGAAGTATCCATGAGATGAAGGGTAAACGGTAGCCATGAAGGGACGCACCTGGTCAGCAACAACAGTTGCTCAGTTTGAATCAAGGGACCTAACTTGTACCAGGAAAACATTCCCAGCACCATTAAATCTGTACCGCTGACATCAGGCAGGATGGATCCATGGGTCTCATGCCGCTTACACCAAATCCTGTCGTACCTTGCCGTTATTTGCCTGTTTGCGGCCTGCCTGTTAGCTTGCATGATGCTTGCCATTCTACTTTGACCTCCCTGCTGCTGGACTACTGCTGACTAGATTTGTCCAATGAGATTTCAAACACTAGCTAAATTATCCTCATGGGGCCCAGTCAATAAAGCCATATAATATGGATTTTGTAGGCTGGAAACCAGATTGTGTAATTTGCCGTTTGGGACTGGGATAGCACAATGGCGGCACACAGTCGGCAGACTCTCAACCGAGCTGGGGTAGGCTTCATGTTGTGTAGTATGTAAAATGACAGACGGCTCAAACAATCGTACTTCTTCCCCTCGCCTTTGCATATCCAAATTCATATTTGATACAGAAACACCCACTGCGATTTTAACATTAACATAATTTTAACCAGGAATGTCGCAAGCAGAGCCCAATGTTCCAGTGAATTATTGTATTCTCTTATAATTAGGCTCAGTGCATTCCCTGTTGCATTGTTGCCTTGGCTTGCTCAATGCATACCATCAATCAATCAATTTATTTATATAACGCGCTTTTCACATGTTTCCATGTCACAAAGACACTTTACATACAGAAAAATACAATATGTCCCAGGCCTGACCCCCCAAAAGCATCCCAGTGGCAACAGGGACCCTGCTGCATTGTGGCCTTGGCTTGCTCAGGGTATTCCTTGCTACATTGTGGCCTTGGCTTGCTCAGGGCATTCCTTGCTGCATTGTGGCCTTGGCTTGCTCAGGGCATTCCTTGCTGCACTGTTGCCTTGGCTTGCTCAGGGCATTCCCTGCTGCACTGTTGCCTTGGCTTGCTCAGGGCATTCCTTGCTGCATTGTGGCCTTGGCTTGCTCAGGGCATTCCCTGCTGCACTGTTGCCTTGGCTTGCTCAGGGCATTCCCTGC
>JAOVYW010000293.1:1356-17778 GCA_025775045.1 Hiodon tergisus | reverse complement strand
GTGAATATATATATATATATATATATATATATATATATATATATATCTCTTTCTCAATTCAAATGGTCTTTATTAGCATGACATTTCAAAAAGGTATTGCAAAGAATATAACACACACACATACATGCACACATATATATATATATATTCTCTCAACATTTCGGAATAATAAAACATAAAAAAACAAAATTAAAAATTGTTGAAACACAAGACATTTAAAAAATTTTCAAAAAATATTATTATTCTTACGTGGACGCATCTTGTGTAGACATTCATTGACACACACGCACACACATATACACACTATAGACACACTTTTTCGGGGCAATTGCAGAACTTTTCTCACCTGACACTTTTAAAAATTTTACTGCTAAGGCCCCGAGCCAAGATTAATTGAATCAAGACAGAAATTCAGATCCATTTTTGTCCATTTAATTTAGATTCCACTAGATTACAAACATAATGAATGGGATACTTCCTGGATTTGGAGTAATACAATGAAAACATCCCACGGGCATTACATTATCTACTCGTTGTAGAGAGAGAAAAAAAGTCTTTACCTCAAAGTAAATATAAAAATCGATATTGTCACTCTTTTAAAGTTCAAATGAGATTTTCAAAAACAATCAAAGAAACCACCCCCCCCAGTTAGAAACGAGTTCTGCTCATCTTTGTAAGAGTAGCAGAACAAAAGGAAAAGGTAATTGTAATCTTCCTCTGGGTTTTCTTAAATTCTAAATTGGACACAGGATGCAGGCGGAGACGACATTTTAAACGCACACAGAGAAGCATGATTTCGGCTCTCCCCCTGCACTGAAATGGGCTGGCGGAGTCCAATCAGCGCTGGAAGCCCGGAAATGCCACGCTGGGTATGGTCTCCATCTGTGTGCTGATGTCCTGCTCCAACCCGACAAAGAACAAAGATTGTCTGGGCAGCCGAGCATGAAGAGCTCTACGGTCCCGGAATGCAGGGGTCCGGCCATTTTCACCGTGAAATTTCATGATCAGGAAGCAAAACAAACAAACTAAAGTTTTAAGTGCCCGTTTAATTTCTTTCCTGCAGAAGCTATGCCTTTCACTGTCACTACTGAGTCCCTATTTGATATCTAACCGACGCCATTGCGGGGACGTTGGGGGAGCCATCTGGGTCAGAGGGGATAAACAGATGTGAAATCAAGTCGCCGTATCCTGGGGAATTCAATGGGAGCTCGTTAAGAAATCGTGTCTTTGTCAACGGCAGGATTGCAGGCACACTGATTACGTTTCCACGGATGACATTTAATCAAAAAGCATTCAGGGTATCTCAGATTCAGACCAGTCAGGTAACTCATAAGCCTGACAGACACCCGGCACTCACGCACGCACACACACACACACACACACACACACACACACACACACACGCATGCGCACACACGCAAACACACGCACACACACACACACGCACGCACACACATGCATGCACACGCACGCACACACACACGCACGCGCACACACACACATGCGCACACACGCACACTCAGACACACGCACGCACACACATGCATGCACACGTACGCACACACACGGACGCACACACACGCACGCACACACATGCACGCACACACATACACACGCAGGCATGGAAACATGCACGCACACATACACACTAACACACCCAGACACACACACACCTACATGCATACATACCACACATGCACACACATACACACACACACACAAACACACACGCACACACGCACACATGCACGCACACATACACACGCACGCGCACACACACGCACACACACAAACAAACGCACACTCAGACACATGCGCGCACACACACGCACATGCACGCACACACACACACACACGCACGCACACACAAGAGAAATTTCTGAAAGGGCCATTGTGCAGTAAGCCGCTGTAATGGGGATGTTTAAAGTGGGTGTCAGGCCAGATGAAAGCCTGGCTCCCAAGTGCCAGTTCCATCACAGCCAAGACTGGTAAAGATGGCAGACTAATGCAGTCAGCACCGGACATGGTCGGAAATCAAAGACGGGATCTGAGTGGACTGGCAGTATGACCACAGTGGTTCGTTTCCTTCTAAACCAGGGGTGCGGTGGAGTGCGGTGGGGTGTGTTGGGGGGCGGCAGCCGTTTACAGTTTGGAACTGAAAGACAACCACAACATGATAAAAGAAAGACACCTTAGGGTACCTTGGGCAGGCTCTCTCCCACAGCGCAGGGAACAGCGTCGCAGGTTTTACAAACGTGGCGTTGGTTTAAAATTCCGGACCACTAACATGGAGAAGAGCACAAAGGTATCCATCCTTCATAGGTATGTTAATAAGCCCCGCGTGGGCCCTGTTTCATCGCTACTTTCTCTTTATTCCCGTTCTTTCTTACTTTCACTGCATCTCTGATTCCAAAGGGCCCTTACACATGAAGTAAGTAGGGTACACATAAGACCCACGCACACACACAAACTTAAAGGACACACACCAACTTACACATGAAAATCATGAAAACTCTTGAAAATGACGTCCAGGCGCCACCCCCCGGGCTGCATTCAATTAGCGTGCGTCAGTGGGACGCTCACTGCATCAGTGGGACACTCACTGCGACGGTGGGGCACTCACTGCATCGGTGGGACGCTCACATACTCAGTGCGATGGTGGGCTAAAAAACGAAATTATAATTTTACCTCTGAAGCTCCACTCTCCCCCAGCTGTTTATTTTTTATTATTATTATTATTTTTACAGCTCTTTCAGATCCTAAATCAGCCTGGAGATGGGGCAATGGTGGTAGCATTTCATGAATAAAGTAGGTCACTTGTTACTCTGCAGTCCTTGAATGAGGAAGGTGATTCAAGTGTTTGCTCCCATAGGCCCCTTAAAATCTCCAGAAATAGCCCACACGCCTGGTTCAGCTGTCAGAACGACATGTCTCCATAGACTCCTGATTGCAGACAGGGACAGGATCATTCGTGCCGGACGGAGAGGGGATCGCTCGAGGCGGACTGGGTTGGTGGCTTTAAAAGCATGCACCCTCACTGGGTCTCTAAATCACTGTGTTTCACCACTCTAAATCACGGTGTTCCACCATTCTAAATCACTGTGTTTCATCACTCTAAATCACTGTGTTTCACCACTCTAAATCACTGTGTTTCACCACTCTCCAAATCACTCTGTCTTACCACTCTCTAAATCCCTGTTTCACCACTCTAAATCACTGTTTCATCACTCTAAATCACTGTGTTTCACCACTCTAAATCCCTGTTTCACCACTCTCTAAATCACTGTTTCACCACTCTAAATCACTGGGTTTCACCACTCTAAATCACTGCCTCACCACTCTCTAAATCACTGTTTCACCACTCTCTTAATCGCTCTGTCTCACCACTCTAAATCCCCGCCCCGATGATCCTGAGCCAATCCCGCTTTTACATACATGCACACATACAAGCACACACATGTACATGCACACACACACGCAAACACACACACACACGCGTAAACACAAGCACGTGCACGCACAAAAACACACACATGCTGACACACGCACACAAAAAGGAATATGCACACTTGCGCGTGTTACCACACACACACACACACACACACACACACGCATACACACACACACACACACACAAACACCCACACATTATTTCTTCCATCCAACGCCACAAAGAGCAGATGTTTACAGCAGCAATGGACCAAAAGAACCAGCCACTGTAATTTCTAATTGGTTTAAACTGCTGGGCTAAATGACAGCTAGTCAATGACCTGTTTTTCCCCTTATGAAACGTCTCCAGCAGCGCTACGTCCAAACTCATTTTCTATAGCTGAACAGAACGGCACTGGCCTCTCTGGCAGAGAAAAGCCATGCTGGTTACTTGTGTGGAGAGTGAGAGAGAGAAGGGGAGAGGGGCGGAAGAACAAGGCACAGTTTCTGGGTCTTATTTACACGTTGTGGCCAGCATGACAGGTAATTTGGGCAAATTCTCTACAGGCCCTGAAGCAGGCATTGAGACAGCGAGGGTGGGGCGTGCACACTTCCCGACGCAGCTGAGATTGGGGAATAAGGGAAAAAGATCCCAATAGTGAGTGGAGGAGAAGAATGAGGGGAGTAAGGAAGTGTTGACAGATCCCGACAATTTTATTCATCTGCGCCACAGAGATATCAAAAGCCTTTTTTGTTTTTGCCCATTTAGCTTTAGTAAGACAGGAATCATATGAAAGAATCAGATGGCTAGTCTTATTTATCGCCCTGATATTACGGCTTCTCTCACATCCAGCTCTGGGGGAGAGCACTGGTTGACCGGTTTGTATTTATAGATCGCTTTGCGCTCTCCGGGGCCTCTGCCTGTCACTGTGACGCTCCCAGCCGATTATAACACATGGGTTAATGGGACTCGTGTCGCTGTGCCGCGTGGGCGTGATGACTTTATTCATAATCGCTCCCGCAGACCTAGATCTGACTGTGACAGGACCGCCCACCCCTCCCTCACTTCCGCATATTTCGCACATGCCCATCGTTCCTCTCCGCAGGGTGGCTTTCTAGCCATGACCTCTTCAATCCCTCACCCTCCTCCCTCCGTCCCAGAGCATCTACAAGAAGCACAAGCTCACGCCATGCAGTTGGTTCCTTTCCGCAGTCTAATCTCGCCCCTTGTGGCACTGTAGGGGTGTTAGAGAATGGCTTGGAGAGAGGGCTTTGGCAGGAGAAACTGAACATGGCATGCAGGTGAACCTCTCGGCCTTTCGACATGCAGGCGAATCTCTCGCCCCTTTTGTGTCGATGGCTGGGGAGATAGGCGGAAGAGCCAGAGATGAAAAACCACCGCAATAAAATACAATCAGAGAGCAAACGAAGGATTACCTCCCCTGCTCCGCTGGACTGTGTAATTGTGGTAAAGAAAACCACGTCTTGGCGCGCAGCTGTTGAGAGGACGCACAGCCAGAGTTGTTTCCCCAGCCACCCAGCCAGCAGGCGCTGACGGACACAGGGAGTGCTGTGAGACTTCAGCGGAACTCCTACCCTCTCTGCAACCCCCCCACACCCACTGTGACCATGTGCAGCAATGTTACAGAAATGGCAAGTCAGAGACCAAGCAGCCGTTCAGAGCAGCTGAACCAGGCCGAACCAGGCAGCCAAACCGACCAGCCAATCAGAGCAGTTGAACCGAGCAGTCCAACCGAGGCAGCCAAGTAATGGGGGAATAGCATTTAATCCATATCCAGGAATATTAGATTTAATTAAAAATAAAAATAAATTCCCTGTGATCATTTTCAAATCAACACCAAGAAGAATGTCTGAGTCACTCTGGTGCAGTGTGATCCTGTGGGCTTTGAGTGTCGGTGCCGGAGGTGGAGAGGGGGAGAAGCCCTCGGGGGTCAGCCGCAGGACAACTCCCGGATCTGTTCGCCGGGCGACTCTCGGAACAAAGGAGTCTGGGCTCCTGCTGGCCCGATTTTTTAACGCCGCTGATCCAGCTGACAGCTTTTTGTTTGCAGAGGAATAAAAATAAAAACAAGGCCAGATCAGATGTGGATTCTGACCCAGCCTTTGGATTAGGAATGATAAACTCAGGGCGCCTCCAGTTCCGGGGGGGTAGAACCATTCCCTCTAAGTGCCCACGGCAGCGCTCTGCTTGGCTCCAGATGTATCATTACTGATTAGCCGGAGGGTCAAAGTTTTGATTTAATTCTAGTCTACAAATGATTATCAGGCGCTGAGAGTGGCTTTGTCGTTTGCAATTTGCAGGGTGGTTTTTGTGAGTGTCAATGTGGTCCCAGCCCAACTGGTGGCGCTGTCCATCACATCCCGGCAGGGAGCCTCAGGCGTGCGGCCGCTGCGGGCCCGAAGGGAGAACGTGATCCATCCCATCATTTTGCTTGAGTTGCCAACCATGCTAGCTATAGTTTATATTAGTGCTTTAATGTTCACAGCGGGTTTGTTCACCCCTGACAAGAAGGGCATACAGGGCATCTCACAGGCTGGCAGTTACTACACTGCTCCTCTGCTTGGTGCTTGGTTTCTGCCTCCGCAAGTAAACAGAGAACCTTCCTGCTGATACCAGTGTTCCCAGCAGAGCCTAATAGATGGCGCCACTCCCAGGCTGCAGTGAACCAAGCTGGGAGGACTGGGGCACGGGGAAGCCGTCGGGAGTGGTCCCCGCACAGAGGGAAGTGCGCGGTCAACAGGTGAAGATTTGCACGGATCCCGCACACGGAATCCCAGGTCATCAGGTGAAGTTTTGCGCGGACCCCACATGCAGTGGGAAGTGTGCGTTTGACAGGTGAAGCTTTGAGCGGATCCCGCACGCAGAGGGAAGTGTGCGGTTAACAAAAAGTGGCGGTCGACAGATGAAGCTTTGCAGGGACCCCACATGCAGTGGGAAGTGTGCGGTCGACAGGTGAAGCATTGCGGGGACCACATAAGCAGAGGGGAGTGTGCGGTCAACAACGGGTTGCGGTCGACAGATGAAGCTTTGCATGGAATTGTACAAACAAACACATTAGTATTTTTTTCAATCCCGGGCGCCAAGGGCCCAACTAGTTTTCTGTTTTGGCTCCAGTCAACTTCCTAATTAATTAGGCTTGATTGAGCCGTTACCGTAATACTACCCTGGATTCCACATCTCTTGACGGTTGTTGGCTGTAGGGCCTGTGGTTTTCAAGACGTGATTCATCTTAACTTGCCTTTCATTACTACGTATTCCATAAAAAATGTAATAATATTAAGTCAGTCAGTTCATTTGTTTTCAGTTTAGCCAAGTTAACCACTTGACTGCGCCCATTATTAGAATGCCACACCTGTACACACAGACTTGTGCTGTGCTCTAAACTTTAACTCTAAATCTCACTCAAAGACAAGTCCAAGAAACACAGACCATCGACACAACTCACAGATACAAAGCAGCCCGAGGTTGGTGTACATCTTTACTAACGGATCGTCAGCCTGACAACAGCTCATGTTACTGCAGAATCATGATGACACCCCTGATAGTGGGATATCACACCAGTACCAGTCTCGCGTGTCAAGAAACGTCTACTTAACTGACTTTTCATTAATGGGATATCACACCGACACAGGCTCTTTAGTGGTACAACATCACACTGACACCACCGGCTTATTACTGAAAATCACGCAGCATTATGATAAAATATATGAGCTAGTGCCCAAAATAGTCACTTGACAGTGTCACTCTCTTCCTAATAACACACTGGAGCGGATTCTTAATGGAATCCCACACTCAATCTAGGCCAAGCGTTATTAGCAAGGAGTCTCACAGACAGCAGCACATTACTGACTCCTTGTTTGTAGAAATCTCCCGTCTCTTAATGAGTTGCCTGTTCCACAGAGTCTGGGTCCTCGCACTGATCGAAAGCTGATCCCCGGACCCCAGGTGAAAACGTCCGCTATTGCGCCGCATCCGTTTGGGTGAACACTTGCCAACACTGGATTTATGGCACCATCTTTCAATCTGTTCCCCTGGTCCTCCACCCATCACCCTCATCCCTTCCCAGGTCCTCCACCCATCACCTTCATCCCTTCCCAGGTCCTCCACCTATCACCCTCATCCCTTTCCCAGGTCCTCCACCCATCACCTTCATCCCTTCCCAGGTCCTCCACCCGTCACCCTCATCCCTTCCCAGGTCCTCCACCCATCACCTTCATTCCTTCCAAGGTCCTCCACCCATCACCCTCATCCCTTCCCAGGTCCTCCACCCATCACCCTCATCCCTTCCCAGGTCCTCCACCCATCACCCTCATCCCTTCCCAGGTTCTCCACCCGTCACCCTCATCCCTTCCCTGGCCCTCCACCCATCACCTTCATCCCTTCCCAGGTCCTCCACCCATCACCCTCATCCCTTTCCCAGGTCCTCCACCCATCACCCTCATCCCTTTCCCAGGTCCTCCACCCGTTACCCGCATCCCTTCCCTGGTTGTTCTTCACTTCATCGCCAGGTCGCCTCCCATCAACACCCCTCCCCATGCCACCCATCTCCCCAGGGTAGGATACATAAATGAGTGAGCATGCATGCGGCCAGTGATTGTCCGGTGCTGTGTTAATTGGCCAGGAAGATCAAGGCCCCCCGTTGACAGAGTGCAGGGTCACTGTGCCAGCCGACGACAGGCTCTTTACAGGGGAATTGACAAAACGCTTACAGCACACCTTTTCACCCGCCTCCCCACCATCCATAATGTAAATGTGAGAAATCGGATGGAGAAAAAGACCCTCTCTCTCTTCCTCTCTCCCCTCTCTCGCTCCCTTTTTGGGGCTGTTCCCGGGTACTCAGCGAGCACTGATCCCACAGGAGGGCCGTCCATTGAAAACTCATTAAGGCTCACTGTGTCGCCGCACACCCGCCCTTCCCTTCCCTGCCCTCGTCCCCCCGCCAGTCCGCCCACCACCCCACCCCATTCGCTCTAGGAAGAGCAGCTGCTGAAATATTTATTGATCTGTTTTTCTCAGCTTTATTTATTCGGGCCCCCTCCCAACAACGGGGCCGAAAAACCCCGCCAGCAAGGGACAGCAGAGGCGCTGGAATTCACAACGCATAACTATTACTGGACATTTGTTGCTGCCTGCATCCCTTTCAGAACTGTGGAATTCAGTGGAGGTATGAAGAAGATAACATGTCAACAGGAAGTTGTGGCCCGGGGAAAATCCAACCGCACTCAGGTGCCAACAATTAAAGGGCTTTAAAAGCCCTGGGTGGAAGGTTTGGAAGAAAAGGGTCAGACTGGAAGGGTCTGTGTTTTTAAGGGTTTATTTAGGTTAAATGTTTGACAATATGTTTTATTTTATTTTTTCCTAATGGGGGTGATTCCTTTTGAGTTTCTTCCTCTTTACTGTTTTTGTCAATTTGGTTTAGAAACGCCAAATAAAAGGCGTACACCCTCCCCCTGTGGGTGGGTTTACAGCTCCGACTACATTCTCCAGCTGATCTCGGACCGAGTACACCCCAGCATGCTATAGAGGTGTATCTTTTCGCTATATTTGTTTTTCAAAGTGCATTTGTCACTGTGACGATGCAGGCTTAGGCCAGCTTTACCAACTCTGAAGAGTGACGTGCCTGGTCTCTTCAATACACTCAGATAGGAATTTAAACTTGTGACTGAATAATCAGGGCTGTGTGACTTTGTTCAAGGGCTTGACTGAGGAGTATGTGTGTGAGTGAGGTTGCCTCTCTTTCTTCCTAACATCTTTCTTTCCTACCTTTCTGCACACGTGCACTGTGATACTGGTCACAGTGCAAGCAGTCTGCTTTAGTATCCAGAATTGCAATAATCTGGCCACACCAAACTGGGAACACAACTGTTCCCCTGGTAGGATTTTCATCATAATTATGGGTCTATCACAGTACATTAATTAAACTGTACTGCAGTAAACTGGGGCAGTGTGGGGTGGCCTGCAACACTGGTGCCTTGCTTAACCCAACATGGAGATTTCACGTGAATGTGACATGCTTAAAGACACACACACACACGCACACACACACACAAACAAACACACATACGCACACTAACGCACAGACACACACACACAAATACCCACAAACAGCCACACACATAAACATACACACTGACACACACACACACACTCACAAACTTACACACACACACACACACACTCTCACAAACTTACACACACGCGCACACTCACACACACACACACACACACACGCTTGGCACTGCCAGAATTAACGTTTAGACCTCGCCATTGATTTGCTGGCGAGCCACTTGTCTCCAGTAATGAGGACAGTGAATGCACCGGGACCCATGTTCGCCTCAGCTCCCTTAGGAGCAACCGCCGGCGCTAATCTGAATTATATTCCCTATACCACTAAAATCAGCCCCCCCCCACACACACACGTACACACACAATCACATGCACACACGCATATACTCACACACACACTCACAAGCAGACACACACACACACACAAAATCTCTCAGGATAGCTTAATCCATAGCTCCTGCTAAATGAGTCTGAGGAGAAGGGGGTGGCATTTCCCCATACCATTATCCCATTTTATTTCCCTATGCCCATATTTATAAGAAACCAATGAATGTTATTTATGTCCGGGGAGGGAGGTGTATAAATATATAGACCTGTTCCTCATGCCTGCGTCTGCGCCTGCCTTGCCATCTCATTGATTTACCACGTACCATCTTTTGTGGGGGAATTGTTTAAATTCATTGGGCTGGTAGCCAAGGTAAAGAACAGTAATAAACTGCTGTGTGTATCTTTCTTTTCTGCTCTGCATGGGTTTGTGTGTGTGTGTGTGTGTGTGTGTGTGTGAGGGTGTACATGAGTGTACGATTGTCAGTACATGTGAGTGTCTGTGTGTGTGTGTGTGTGAGTGCCTGTGAGTATGAGGGAGTGTGTGAGTGTGAGCATGAGTGATTGTGTGTGTGTGAGTGCATGTGAGTATGAGTATGAGTGATTGTTTGTGTAAGTATGACAAAGTGTGTGTTTGTGAGTATGAGAGAGTGTGTGTGTGTGAGTGCATGTGAGTATGAGTGATTGTTTGTGTAAGTATGAGAGAGTGTGTGAGTGTGAGTATGAGAGACTGTGTGTGAGTGCATGTGAGTATGAGTTATTGTGTAAGTATGAGAGTGTGTGAGTGTGAGTATGAGAGAGTGTGTGTTTGTGAGTGCGTGTAAGTATGAGTGAGTGTGAGTATGACTGAGTGTGTGAGTGTGCGCATGAGTGAGTGACTGTATGTGTGTGAGTGTGTGAGTTTACCTCTTACTACTGAATTTACTCTTTTCCCACTTGTGTTAAGTATCACATTTTTTCATCATTATTTCAGCGAGTGAAATCATTCAGGGAAACATTATTCACGGCACTTGATGGGAGAAACCAAGGTTTAAATGGAACTCTTCCAGTAATCAAACATAGTAAAACTACTTGTCCTGGTTTGAATTTATTTCCACTTTGCTTATATTAATATATAATAACTACAGGTATAATTACCATCAGGTCTGGCTTTAATTATTATTTTATGGCTCAGGCAATTTTTCTGTTTATTAAATTAATTGGGGATAATTCCCAGAGCATAACTCACACCCCAGCCCCATGCGAGCTATAGGACCATAGCTCTGCGCCCCTAACCACTGAGGTTCATCTCTGTGTCCCTAACCAATAACACTGCATAACGTGTGAGGCGCTAGGCTAATCCCTGCCCCCTGACCAATAAGGTTAATCTCTGCGCCCCTGACCAATGACACTGCATAATGTGTGAGGCGCTAGGTTCATCATAGGTTCAAGTCTTTTACAGTCTTTTTACACACTTGGTTCTGTAATACGGCCTCCCTATTTTTTCGCTAGGCAGATTCTTCTCCTGGGCACCAGTTCCTTTTTACATCGTACTGTTTGGCATCTCGCCTCTGCCAGCCTTTGTCCAACAGGTGCCACGAAGACTCACTGCCGTCAGGCCTGCTGCTCTCCACACTGCTTCATCCCTGTCCCCCCAGCAAGCCCATTCTTCTTGCCGATAAAATCAATAAAGCCTGGGTTTCTAACTGGGAGACGGAACCAGGCACTAAAAACAGGCACAGGCACATATAAACCACAAAAAACAGACATGCAGGCCAGAGAGGGAGAGCAGCGGAATTGATCAAATTCAAAGGAGAAAACGAAGACCCCTCCAGATCAGGGACACGGGGCATCTGCTGGTGCTGGCAGCTTGTGGTGCCAGCCATCTCTCCGTCTCCCAGCCAAAGCCGGTGATCCGGCGGAGCGGCGTGCAAACAGCAGTCCCAGAAAACATGTGCCGTCTCTTCATCCCTCTTGACCCCTACATTCCCATGGAGCCCACTGGATCCTGCCTGTGCTGGCGCTGTGGAGGGCAGCCGAGGAGGTAGCAGTGGTTTACAATACCGTCCATCCTGCAGGGCTGTTTAAGAGCAGAAGTACTTATGGCTCTGTCCATACTTGTGCATGTTTCAAAAAATCTTTTTAAAAAGCTTTGGGGCAGCGTGCTGCATTATTGGCCTTAATTAGCATTCATGAGGTAGATTATCTCAGCACGGCCACCGAGGCACTCAGGCGACGCGTTGCGGCTCTGAGACCACAGTAGGATCAAGCATAGCCCTGTGAATTTTTGGTTATGGAACCTGCTTTCCAGCTTGAATGTCCCAGGCTCAAATACCTGGAAGGGCACCTGTGAGAAAGGCTCTAACCCTGAAATTACTGGAAAAGGGTGCATTTTTAAGCGATGTCCTGGGTAAGTGTATGTTTGTCAGTGTTGTCCTGGGTAAGTGTGGGTTTTTAAGCATTTTCCTGTGTAAGTGTATGTTTCCAAGCGTTGTCCTAGATAAGTGTGGATTTGTAAGCATTGTGTTGGATAAGTGTGCATTAGATAGCATTGTCCTGGGCAAGTTTGTGTTTGTAAGCATTGTCCTGGATAATTGTAGGTTTGAAAGCTTTGTGCTGGGTAAGTGTGGCTTAGTAAGCATTGTCCTGTTTAAGTGCGCATTAGTAAGCGTTGTCCTGGTTAAGTGTATGTTTGTGAGAGTTGTCCTGAGTAAGCGTGAGCTGGTAAGCATTGTTCTGGGTAAGTGTGCGTTTGTAAGCATTGTCCTGGATAAGAGTGGGTTTGTAAGCGTTGTCCTGGGTAAGTGTTGGTTTTTAAGCGTTGTCCTGGATAATTGTGGGTTTGTAAGCGGTGTCCTATATAAGAGTACATTAGTAAGCGTTGTCCTGGGTAAGTGTGAGTTAGTAAGTGTTGACCTGGGTAAGTGTGTGTTTGTAAGCATTGTCCTGGGTATGTTTGCATTTGTAAGTGCTGTCCCGGGTAAGAGTACCTGTTAGGCAAGAACTAAAATAAATCAAAGTGCTACAGTAGAAATGCTATGAAATATTTTAAATAGGGGAAGATTTGCCTCAGATGATTTAAGAAGGATCAACGAGATGGTGTTCATTAATGTCCACACTGGATGCCCGTTTGACCCTAACAGTTCAAACACACACTGATATGAGTAAGACTGGCCATGCACAGACTATCAAACTAGTAGGTTTCTTTAGGTGCCCATAACGATAACGATTATATTTGCAGTCGAGTGTTCTGAACATACGTGTGAATTATGGTTCACATACTAATGAAACGTGAACTGTATTTGCTTATCATTAACGTAAGAAACACTATTAGGTTAACAACGCTAACACCACCAGGGCTTCCGCCTGGAAGAGAGATGGGGCATAGTAATAATTACTGATAGCTACACAGAGCATGTGAAATGTGAGCATGGCTGCAGAAAATCGCGGAATTAATGCCGTGAAATTTAATTTGTTTTTACATTTCTCAAAACTCAAAGCAATGCAATTCACATTCACTGTGTTGCCTGGTTGTATTATAGCACACTATGGCTAATTGTTTTCAATATAATTAAGCTCCGATGTATACCACGGTACTCAGTGGCTGTTCCATAATTTTGAGTTGATTCGCCCCGTACCTTTCGCACTGAGAAGTGCCGGACCGATGGCTACTTATTTTGCTGGCGGTTAACCCAACACCATATCCCACTGGTTTATATTATTAATGGATGGATTGTTTATTTATTTCTCGATTCCCCGCTCTGTAATGTCAGTTTAATTGAGCCACGCATGTGTGCAGACGCGGTCGTATTGGAGCGCTCTGAAGACGACAGCAGAAGAACGGCAATTCACCGCCAATGTCAGTTGTGCGCATGGATAGCCGAGAAACGCGGGACGGTGTAAAATATAATACCTGCAGGGGATCCGCATGTCGGCAGTTTCAATATTTCATTTATTGTCATGAACAATCGATTCTTAATACATCGGACACATATAACTATACATGGATGCCCCACACGATTCCCCTATCTCAGTGTATATTACCACCGCCGATTCGTGACGCGGTATCTTCCTAAAAAAATAATAATTATGACAACTACAGTGCCATATGAATCATCCGGATGTGCGCGTAATGCAGTGCAATTATCCCACCCGTGTACGAGGATTAAAATGCACGGGAGAATTTAAGGGGGGGGGGGGTCTCTCGCCGCAAACACGTTTTTTAATTCCAGTCAGGGGTAGGGGGCTCTCGTGCGGGAGAGACGGGGCTATGGGTACTACAACCCGAGAAGCGTACGTGCCGGGACGATTAAAAGGCGCCTGTTGTTCATTCCAGACTACGATGATCCGCAAAGAGTCTGAGTCGAGCATTGCAATCGATGGCATAGATACTTCTCATTACAGTACGTATAGGCTGAAGTCTGAAGCTAAAATACCAAACCGATGACCGCATAAACGGAACCCTCCGAGACATAAATAACAACGCGCCAGTGGGTAACAGCTTTTTCTGATCATAACATAATTTATTATTAGTATAAATGAATAAAAACCAGTACTTTGGGGAAGTGATACAGGTTACGTATTTCGTGTATACTAACGTATAGCGCATACACATAAACCCACCACATAACCCCCCCCCCCCCCTCTCTCATACCCACACGCAAGCACACGCACAATCCTCTTCCAAATAAAAACAAAAGAGAGCTCGCTGTACCGAAGGCAACATGATTTACAAGCAGGTACAGCCTCAGCATGAAGGACGAGCGATATTGGTATGCAACTCCTGCTATGTAACAGAAACAATGCAGGAGAGATGCAGAAATGTAGCTACAGATCGATCATACATCAAAGTACAGCAATGTAACTCCTTACCTTTCGACACCACGACGAGAAGGAACACGGCGAACGCGTTTCGCAAGACTGTGTAGCTCATGTTGGGGTTTCAGCTGCTTTTTTTTTCTTTACGTTTTTCTTTATTAGCTAGAATTATAGTCTCCTTTCTGTCACCTTTGGGACGCTTCAAAATGCAACCTTTATTTGTTTTAATTGCTGACAACCAAAATAAAATGAAATAGCTCTCAACTGTGGTTTGAGAGAAGAGCGAGAATAATATTAGAACCAAAAACATAAAACACCCTTATTCCCCTTTTCTTTTTCTCTTCTCAAGTACCCCAGTCAAAAACAGTGGTGATGAACGATGGTTTTCAAACGACACAAAATCCGTCTATGCAAAAAAATATATATATTTCCAAAAATGAGTGAATATGTATGTAAATATTTCACAGACCGACGTTCAAAAGCGCACACATAGAATGGCTCAAGACAAAAAACGGAGCAGACCAATGACTGTCGCAAATGTTTGGTAAGAAATGTAGAACTGTAAAATGTGTGTCTGTTCAGTTCTTTTTGCCCTTTTTTTTCCTCCCACGTCGCCTTCAGTATTCAGTGCGTTTTGTAGCTCTGCACTCGATGCATCACAAGAAGAAGGACCGAAAGCTTCGAGTAAGAAAACTGTGATTGACAGTTTCAGGAGAACTTCCTTCCACCAATAGTCGCTGCCAAGGAAGAGGGCGGGATTTCAAATTGCTCTGAGAAGGCGGGCCAAGGTGGCAGTGTAACCAATGAGGACTGCTGGTTAGCCGGGAAAGAGGCGAGAACGCCGCTGTGATAATGCAATGTGATTTATAGTGCGCTTAGTATTGCTGCAGTATTCGGAGAAACAACTGGTCGACAGGGGACGGATGTTATAACTATAGTACAAAGACAAAGACACCGATATATAGAGAGAGCGCAGGTGGGGTGGATTAAGAAGAAGATAGAGGAAGATATATGTTTTATGCTGGGGATGTCCCTGGGGTGGGGGCGTGTTGTTGATAAGAGTATGTGTAGGTGGGCAGGTGTTCAATTAATGTTGAAAAATATGGACAAAGCGTAGTAGTGTGAAACAGACCCCATAGTATATGCATGTTTAAAGGAATGTGTATTAAATATGTTTGCGGATTGGCAGATTAAGTGAGTAAGCATATGTAAATAGGCCTATATTTAAGAGCAGGATACAGTCGAAGAGTATGAAAAACATTACCAAATCAACTCTGAAACCCCCCTCAGAGTAACACTTTGGATGTATCATTGGATGAGTGAATGCTCCAGTGAGTTTCCATGCTCTGCAGTGGGAGTTTCCATGCTTCCCATTCCATGCTCTGCAGCGAGAGTTTTCATACTCTCCATTCCATACTCTGCAGCGGGAGTTTTCATACTCTCCATTCCATGCTCTGCAGCGTGAGTTTCCATACTCTCCATTCCATGCTCTGCAGCGTGAGTTTCCATACTCTCCATTCCATGCTCTGCAGCGTGAGTTTCCATGCTTTCCATTCCATGCTCTCCAGTGTGAGTTTCTATGCTTTCCATTCCATGCTCTGCAGCGTGAGTTTCCATACTCTGCTGGGTGAGTTTCCATGCTCTCCTTTCCATGCTCTCCAGCACGAGTTTCCATGCTCTGCTGGGTGAGTTTCCATACTCTGCAGCGTGAGTTTCCATGCTCTGCAGCGTGAGTTTCCATGCTCTCCTTTCCATGCTCTCCAGCACGAGTTTCCATGCTCTGC